>JBBPLX010001193.1:0-10669 GCA_038090015.1 Leccinellum albellum | reverse complement strand
AGTTTATCCCGAACTTCTCCTCCGTTGCCCGCCCACTCATTGACTTAACCAAGAAGGACCTTGTCTGGAATTGGACCCTCTTGCGACTCTGCGTTTCACTCCCTCCAATCAGCATTCCTGGCCCGACCTGTTCTGTCCATGCCTGACGTATCTCACCCCTTCACTGTCATGACCGACGCTTCCCTCTCTGCTTCTGGCACCATCCTCATGCAACCGGACAGTAACAGCGATCTTCACCCTTGCGCCTACCTTTCCCGCACCTTCTCCCCTGCTGAACGGAACTACGACATCTACGATCAAGAACTCTTAGCGGTCATTCATGCCCTTGAGGAATGGCGTCATTACCTCCAAGGAACCGGCCATCCCATTACCATCCTCACCGACCATAAGAACCTCACGTACTTCCGCCAACCTCGAAAACTTTCCCGCCGCCATGCCTGTTGGCAGTTTTTCTTACAAGATTTTGATCTTCATTTCACCCACCTCCCTGCCTCTGCCATGGCCCCCGCTGATGCCCTATCCCGTTGTCATGACGTTGACACCTCTTCCGATAACACTGACGTCACTCTTCTTCCCGACTCCCTTTTTGTTAACTCCCTTGATATCGCTATTTTTGACAAACTTGCTTCTCTTACTGCTTCTGACCCATTCGCTTCTGCCGCTCTTGCTGCTCTCAACGAGGGCACTTCACTCCTCCCTCGCTCCTCGTTGACCGACTGGTCTTTTTCTGATTCAAAATTGTATTTCAAAGGTCGTCTCTACATCCCTCCTTCTCTTTGTGGCGACATCGTTCGCTCCACTCATGAATCCCCTGCTGGTGGCCATGGTGGCATTTTACGTACTCAAAATCTTCTTTCCCGGGATTATTGGTGGCCCGGCCTTTCCTCCTTTGTTCGCCGTTTTGTCCAAGGGTGCGGCACGTGCCAAGCCCACAAGGTGAATACTCATCCCTCCGCCCCTCCTCTCACCCCACTTTCCTCCTCGGCCACCCGTCCTTTCCAACAAATTTCCATGGACCTTATCACGGATCTTCCCCCCTCCTCCGCCGCCGCTTTTGACTCCGTTCTGGTTGTGGTCAACCATGGCCTTACAAAGGGGGTGATTCTTCTCCCTTGTCACAAGACAGCCTCCGCCGCCGATATCGCTACCCTTTTTTTCAAAAACATCTTCCCCAGATTTGGACTTCACGACCGATGTATCTCTGATCGAGGCCCTAACTTCACCTCCACCTTCGCTCGTGAACTTGCCCGCCTCCTCCAATACGACCTGGCCCTCTCCTCCGCTTACCACCCTGAAACTGACGGAGAAACCGAACGAGTTAACCAAGAACTCGAGACATATCTTCGCATCTTTTGTAATGGAAAGACGGACATCTGGGCCGACCTACTCCCTATGGCGGAATTCTGTCATAACTCCTCCGTCCACTCTGTCACCGGGCAGACCCCCTTCTCCCTTATCTTAGGATACGAACCCCGAGCTTATCCCCCTATCGGAAAGACCGCCCTCTCCAATCTCGAAGAACATTTATCTCTCTTATCTGAAGCATGCAAGGAAGCCTTAGAAGCACACCACAAGGTGCAATGCCTCATGAAGGAACGCTTCTCCTCCTGATTCGTACCCTGGAAAGTGGGAGATAAGGTCTGGCTAGATAACAAGAACTTACACCTCCGCTACTCCTCCCGGAAACTCGCTCCTCGCCAAGAAGGCCCCTTCGAGATCACTCAGGTCCTATCTCCTGTGGTGTATAAACTCCGTCTCCCCCCCACGTGGCGAATCCACGACACGTTCCACACTTCTCGCTTATCGTCCTATCGGGAGACTGCCAAACACAGCCCGAACTTCCTATCTCCACCTCCTGAAGAGATAGAAGGCGAAGAAGAATACGAAGTGTTGGAAATTCTCTCTCACCATGGAACACGAGGCCGACAACAGTACCTCGTGGCCTGGAAAGGATGGCCTTCATCAGAGAATACCTGGGAACCTGAAAAGAATCTCTCTCACGCCACAGCCCTCCTCCTCGCTTATAAACAATGAAATCCCCTCCATTTTCCCTAACCTCCCATGCCTTCCGCCACCTCCAGATTGTTTTCCGTACCCCCTCCAAAGATTTCTCCTCGCCCCCCTTTGACCACATAGTTCCTAACCTTTTTGACGCCCCCGTCTGAAACATCCTGTTCGCTAATGTTCTCGAATCCCCTCCTCTTCTGGCTGCTGTTGAACGGGCAGTTTTCGCTGCTTCTCCTTCTCAACAATTTTCTACTCCTTTACATAACGGTATTCGAATCTATCTCACCTACGCTTGTCTTGCTCTTTTCGTCTCTATGGACCATTCTTCTTCTCCAAACCTTCGCGTTACTATAAATGACATTTTACACGATCTTCGTTATTGATGTTTTGACATTCTTCTTCATTCCCTTTTCTCGGACACTATTGCCCTCCTCCCTGCCGATGACCTCTGGCCCATCCTTTGCCCCCTTTGGGAAGGAATGTTGGAAACCCAGCATGATGCCTACCTTGAGATGTTCGCCCTCTACCGAAATCCCTTTCGGACCGAGCGCCCTTCTGCCCCCGCAGCGAGACCCTTCACCGGAAGGCGCGCTACTCCTGCTATCTCACTCACTCCCCGAGTTTTGGAGTCTGCTCCGAACAGCCCTGCCTCGTCTCCGTCATCATCGTCTTATCACCACGCACCTAGTGCTCTGGGATCTCCTTCCCTCTCCCGCTCCCACCGAAGTCGCCGAACTTCCATCATCGGCACCCCCTATCCTATCTCCGCCGAGCGATTCTCTGCTCCCTCCTCCCCGTCCTCTGATCCTGTCCCCATCCCCATCCCCACTCCGTCCGTCCCTCGTCTCCTGACGTGTCCTGTCCCCGTCCATGTTCGGAACGAACGTGGAAATGATCCTTCGACCAAGCAGACCCCGGGACCTCCTTGCCCGGTTTGCACCAGCCCTAATCACGGTTTCTCTGGATGCTCCCACTATCGTTGCGACCTATGCCGACAACGTGGACACCCAATACGTTCCTGTCCTTGTATCCTCGTATGTCGACTCTGTAACACTTCCAAACACTTCCTCAAGAACTGTCCCTTCGCTGGTCAACCTCCTCCCCCTTCGGATGATGAGGTGGACAATACCATTGAACGCAACACGGGAGGAGATTCGACTTAATTTAATTGTGGACTCAGGGCGTCCACCATATGAACGGGGTAATGTTACGATTCAGGTTGAACCTGAAGGGATCCCCGAGGTAGAGGCATCCTACGTTTTACGTCGCATTTGTTTTTCCGTTCTTCTTGTAGGGGAGGATAGCTTTGTCATCCATGACCCCTTGTAACATACTTCTTTTCTTTTCTTCCGCGTTCCTTTCCCTTTATGCTCCTCTCTGCCCCAGTATTACGCGTCCCCTTTCCTTTTATGATCTTCTCTCTCTCACTACTACGAACACAGCTTGGTCTGTGCACGATACGTCAACATATAAATACCCCTCGTAGTACGATGGTGTCCTTCAGCTAGTTCTGCGCAATTGTAGCATTCTAGTTCCTTCTGCCTCCGCTTGCGAGCGAGATCCTCTCCAAGTCCTCCATAGGCATTGTCATTTGCCTACAACTCGAAACCCTTGGAACGTCTGACGCAACTCTTCGTGAGATCCTCGACGTTGCCTCGCGGCATTTACCTCGTGATTCCCAACGACGTCTAGGTTGACTATCGTTGCGGCTAGAGTCGAGAAGGCTACCGACTGTAGTGATCTTTGGAGCCAGAACGCTCCCGCGTAACATAGAAGGAGCTTGGAACGACCAGCTCATCAATGAATACTTTGACACCGCGTTCTCAAACACCATAGCAACTCTCCCAGAAGACATGCCCTACCAATCCACCGTATACTTCTCCACACCCACCCAAGATGACATCAGGAATGTTCGACGATCTCCTGGAGCCGATAGCCTCCGAAACTCCCACAATCCGGGTGGAAATGCCACACAACCCTATGGCCGCCAGCAGCAGGGCCAGGAGCACCGACCAAGGCGAAGTGATCGCCTCACTGCTAAAAAGGCTTGAGGCTCTGGAACAGAGAACCCTGAGTGCCGAGAGACAGGCGGAGGACCTAGCAATAGAGCTCACCCAAACAAGACAAGAAACCAAGGAAAGCGAGGACCCCGAGAGAGCGGCCTTCGAGAGAGGAGTAGCAGCAGCTCTCCGTACTCAAGGGCCCTCTATGACCACGAGCTCAAAAAGGGCCGAGGTCATCCGAGACCCGGGACTTTTTGATGGGTCCTATTCCAAATTCGACAAATGGTGGACCAAGATGCTGGTCTTCCGAGAATCCAACAACCAGCTTTTCGACGATAGGCTGGCTGGAGGAAACCAAGGAACAAAGAATTGGAATTTGGCCATACTCTCTCGCATCAGGGTCGAATCGGGAGAAAAGGATAAAAACGGTGCAGGCATGTGGGCTCATACCGAAATAAAGAAAAGACGAGATTTCCACGTAGGATGGATGGGGCTAGAGGACTTGGAAAAGGTCCTAAACGAACGTTTTCGAATAGGGAACAAAAAGGAAATAGCAACAAAAAGGCTTCTGTCGCAGAAGCAAGGAAGAAACAAGAGGACGCAGGTCTTCTTAACTCAGTGGTTGGCCTTATATGATCAGGCCGGTTGTCAAGAACAGATGGGCATAACATTGCTCGAACAAGGAGTCCATCAGGACATTATACGACACATGTTCATGACCAACCAAAGGCCCACTGAATTGTACCCATTCATCGCCAAAGTCCAAGAAATTGCTAATGCGATCGAGTCCTTCGAGACTCGCTATTCCACCAACACGATGGCCCAAAAAGATCCCAACGCGATGGAGATCGATAGAGTTGAGACTGGCGACAGTACCAGTTCCGTCAACCACACGTCACGCGGATGTTTTAATTGTGGAAAGGAGGGGCACATTACCTCTAAATGTAAGGCACCATCCACAAGGTGCCCTGAATGCGGCTTCTCACGTGGCAGACATCGCCGAGAATGCTCTAAGTTCAAACCCCACCAGGTCCGAGCAGCCGAAGGAACGGCCCAGCCAGTCAAATCATCTACCGCCCCGAACTGGCAAAAGGCGGTAGAGGGAATGGACATAAACGCTGCAAGAGCGTATTTCAGGGATCTCGAGGTGACGGAGGGAAAAGCCAAGGGGAGCGCTTAAAGGGTAAAGCGACTCCCACGGACTTACGTACACAGTCTCGGACTAGTTCCTTTTCTTCTTCTTCTTCTACTTCTTCTTTCAATAGGTACTCATGTCTAAATGTAGAAGTAACTTCTGATATAGCGCCCGGCGTGGAATGGCAGAGTTTACCTATTTCTATTTTATCTACTACTTTTGATCTCCCTGTCATCGATATGCGCGAATTGGCCCTTATGGCAAAAGACCCAGACTATTTTCCTCAAATCTGTACTGTAGATAGCTTTGTATCTCGATGTGGTAGCCTACCAGATACAACAACCGAAGCGGTGATCTCGAAAGAGCGTGGTCACCGGGAAGTGACACTTAATTCTGCTTACAAAAATGAAAAAACATCTTCGAAAAAGATTCGTACCCTAAATCTGATTCGCGAGGTGTACCTAAAAATTGATATAATCACGAAAACGACAAAAACAAATGTAAAGGCACTCCTAGACAGTGGTGCCACTGGAATCTTTATCGATACCGCTTTTGCGAAGAAGGAACGGATACCTTTAAAACTGTTAGAACTCATTGTCCCAGTATATAACATCGATGGAACCGTAAACTCAGCAGGAGGAATAGCATATACCGCTGATGTAATAATCGACTATAACGGACATAGAGAAAAAGTGACGGCAGATGTCACAAACCTAGGAAGAAATCAAATGCTCCTAGGATACACATGGTTAAGGGACCACAATCCCTCCATCGATTGGATCAAAGGCGATGTACAACTAGATCGTTGCCCGCCTCTTGCAAAGCGTTGAACGCTATTTACCAAAGTCGAATGGAAGAAGCCGAACAGGATTACGGCGCTAGAATCCAGGTCATAGAACCCTACAGAGGTTTAGAACCTGAAGAATCGTTTAAATTAGTACCCCTGGAATATCACGATTACCTTGATGTCTTCTTGAAGAAGGCCAGCGAACGTATGCCGGAAAGAAAACCCTGGGACCACGCAGTAGATCTGAAACCCAATTTTGTCCCCAAAAAAGGAAGATTAATTTCCTTAAGCCTGACTGAACAGGATGAAGTCAAGGCTTTTGTGGAAGACCAACTATCTAAAGGGTATATCCGTCCCTCCAAATCTCCGCAAACGTCTCCAGTATTCTTTATACCCAAAAAGGATGGCAAAAAGCGCATGGTGATGGATTACCGCTATTTAAATGAAGGCACGGTGAAAAACAACTACCCGTTGCCCCTTATCTCGCAAATCGTCGATAAAGTAAAAGGAAGCAGGCACTTCACGAAAATGGATCTCCGATGGGGATATAATAACGTAAGGATCAAAGAAGGCAACGAATGGAAAGGGGCTTTCGTCTGTCACTTAGGATCCTTCGAACCCACGGTCATGTTCTTTGGAATGTGCAACTCTCCAGCTACCTTCCAGCAAATGATGAACGATATCTTTGCTGACATGGAGGATGTAGTTATTATCTATATCGACGATCTTTTAATTTATACAAATCGCGACAAGAAACACCATCAGGAAATGGTCAGAAAAGTGTTAGAGAGACTTCGAAAGAATGACCTCTTCGTAAAACCAGAGAAATGCTTTTTCGATGTCGAGAAAGTAGATATGCTTGGAATGGACGTCTCGAGTACGGGAATCTCGATGAACGAGTCTAAATTAAAAGGAATATCCGATTGGCAGGAACCAACCAACGTAAAAGGAGTCAGGAGCTTCTTAGGGCTGGCCAACTTCTATAGACGATTTATCGCTAATTATAGCGAAATAGCAAGGCCATTGCATGACCTAACAAAGAAATATCAACCCTGGAGCTGGGGAGAAGCTCAACAGAAGGCGTTTGATATGCTCAAGAATAGATTTACCTCCGCTCTGGTACTTGCATACCCGGATGATACCACACCGTATCGAGTAGAGTGTGATGCATCAGACTTTGCCACTGGAGCAGTCTTATCCACCTTGAAAGACGAGAAATGGCATCCGGTTGCATTCATGTCACATTCAATGACACCTGAGCAACGCAACTATCCCATAGCGGATAAAGAAATGCTGGCCATCATAGAAGCCTTAGAGCAATGGCGACACTACCTTGAAGGAGCACACCACCAGTTCGAGATCTGGACCGATCACAAAAATCTCCAATATTTTATGAAATCACAAGATCTCAATCGGAGACAAGCCCGATGGGCCCAATACCTGTCCCGATTTGACTTTAACCTTATCAATAAACTGGGAACCTCGATGGGAAAAGCCGACACCCTCTCTAGAAGAGATGATCATCGTATCGGCATAGAACACGACAATAAACAAATGATCATGATCCTGGAATCTCACATCAGATCTCTAGAAGAGATCTCATTATTCGATAAAATAAAAACCACACATTCGGGTTATAAAACTCCCGACGGGTCGATCCTCCGTGAAGGATTATATTATTATAAAGACAAACTATGGGTCCCAACAGAGTTGAGACAAAACGTGATCACACAGCATCACGATCACCCGATAGCCGGCCATAAAGGAGCCGAAAAGACATAGGAGTTGATCTCCCGATATTACTCGTGGCCTGGATTGAAAGCACAAGTCCAGGAATATTGCAAATCATGCAAACGCTGCACGCGTATGAAACCAACAAATAGAGCCCCTGCAGGGCTATTACAACCACTTGAAGTGGCCGATGGACCTTGGAAGAGTGTATCCGCGGATTTCATTACTGGTCTCCCTGAGTCGCACGGCTTTGACGCTGTCCTCGTGGTAGTAGATAGGTTTTCGAAAGAAGTTGCGTTGATCCCAACCAAGAAGACAGTTACGGCATTAGAAACAGCCGAACTGTACAGAGACTACGTATGGAAGCACCATGGACTTCCAGATTCCCTCATTTCCGATAGAGGCACGCAGTTTGCAAGCCAAACAATGAAAGACCTCTTTAAATTATTAAAAATCGAAAAGAAAATGTCCACAGCATATCATCCTCAGACTGACGGACAGATGGAGAGAGTAAACCGCGAGTTAGGACAATACTTGCGTCTTTTCACCACCGAAAAACAAGATCAATGGGCTGAATGGCTTGCCATGGCTCAGTTTAACTTTAATAACACCCAATCCTCATCTACTGGTTTCTCCCCGTTCCAGCTCACAAAAACGTTCTCCCCACGACTTGGATTCAAACCCACTTCTGTGAAGTCACCCTCCGCCTCAGAATTTGCCGAGAAGATGAAGGCCAACCTACAATCGGCCAAAGAAAATCTAGAAAAGACGCGCTTGAGAATGAAAACTCAGGCGGATAAACACCATTCGGCAGTGCCGGAATACTCTATCGGCGATCTCGTTTGGCTCAGCACTGAACATCTTGATCTTACAGATCACCCCTCTCGTAAATTAACGGAACGCTGGATCGGACCATATCAGATCTTGAAGATCTTTCCCAATGCAGTGGAGCTTCTGTTCCCAAAAACCATAAAAGCTCGATCTACGGTTAACGTGTCCCGGATCAAACCTTATATAGAGCCCCTGGAAGGGCAACCCATAGTCCGTCCTGGCCCTGTTAGAGTAAATGACGAGGGCACAGAAGAATTCGAGGTTGACTACATCATCGACTCTTGACCTATAGGCTGTGGATTTCAATACTTGGTCCACTGGAAAGGATATGACAATAGCGATAGAACCTGGGAACCTGCCTCAGGATTATCGAAAGCCCAGGCGGCTATAAATGACTTTCATAGGCGCAATCCCAGCGCACCACGCAAATTAAAAATGACGCGTGTTTTATTCGACTCTTTATTTTCAACCCTGGTGGTGAATTTCACTTCTGGCACTACGGAACCTGATCTGGAGTCTCAGGCCTAGTAGGGGGGTAATGTTACGAACCCCGTTCATTCACCTACCTTTTTCACTTATTTTCTTCTTTTCAAAGTCATGTGACCCGCTTAGTCAGCTATCACATGATCAGTCACATGATGTCATGTGCCACTGCCTTTATCTATGATGTCATAGTCTAGACCGCCTCATGGCGTACACACCTATTTAATCTCCGTCGATAGTCTCACACTTGTGGGAACCATATAACCTTATTAGGCAGTAGTAGATAGCTTATCGTCAGACACAGCTTGGTCTGTGCGCATGTACTCGTAGTATATATACTTGAATCAAGCAACGGAACAAGCCAGTCTTGTTCTCATTGGATTTCCCTTCGACAACAGCCTTCCCTCCTAAGCTGCATTTTAGTTGAGGTGCCTAGACATTGTTTGTCCAAGGTCGCCTTCACTTAGTAGGGCAGAGAATTACCCCCTTTGTAAGCCCGTGGTCGACCACGACCAACAAAGAGTCAAACAACGAGGAAGTGGGGAGGTTGGTAATGAGGTCGCAGGAGATCTGCTGGAAGGGACGAGAGCAGGACGATTTGATGGGGGTGAGAGGAGGAACTGTGGGGTGAGTATTTGCTTTGTTCTGTTGGCAGAGTAAACAGCCTTCGACGAACTTCCAAATGAATTGAGCAAGGCCAGGCCACCAGAATTCCGAAGCGACAAGTTGCCGAGTCTTAAGGTAGCCAGGGTGGCCTGCAGACGGGTGGTTGTGAGAATGGGCAACAATGTCTCGCCAGAGGGGGGAGTCAGGGATGTAGACCCGGTCTTTGTAGGTGAGAACACCATGACGGAACTGCCAGTCACTGAGGCAAGACTTAAAGGCCAGAGGAATGGTGCCATCAAAGGCTTGGAGGGTGGTAAGGACAAGAGTCATCCCCAGAGGCAGCGGCAATGGCCGAGGAGAGGATGGTGTCAATGGCGCGGATGAAGAGGGAGGGGGGAAGAAGGGTGACATCCTCATTGTCGACTTCGGAGGGGGAGGTAAGCTTGTCTGGTCGACGAGAGAGGGCGTCAGGTCCTGCGAGGAGACGACCCGGAACATGGGAGATCTGGAGGTCAAAGTCGGTGATATCCAAGAGCCATCAAGCTTGCCGGCGGTTAAGATGACGTGGTTCATGGAAGTAGGTGAGGTTTTTGTGGTCCATAAAGACCTGTACTGGGAAGGGGGATCCGTGGAGGTAATGACGCCAGGCTTTGAGGGCCCTAATGATGGCGAGGAGCTCCCGGTCGTAAATGTCATAGTTCCACTCCACGGGAATGAACGACTGGGAGAGATAGGAGCAGGGGTGCCAATCGCTGTTGGAATCGGTCTGGAGGAGGATGGCGCCAGTGACATCTCGAGAGGTGTTGGTAGCAATGGCGAATGGAGCGGAGAGGTCTGGGAGGTGGAGGACTGGTTTCGAGAGGAAAGCGGCCTTCAAAGATTCGAAGGAGGTCTGACAGGCAGGGGACCACTCCCAGGGTTTAGTTTTCTTCATTAGGTCGATGAGGGGGCGGGTGATGTCAGAGTAGTGGCCGATGAATCTGCGGTAGAAGTTGGCAAACCCTAAGAATGACCGGACATCTTTGACCTTGGAAGGAATAGGCCAGGAGGCAATGCCATTCAGTTTTACTGGATCCATGGTGAGGG
>JBBPLX010001192.1:0-10673 GCA_038090015.1 Leccinellum albellum | reverse complement strand
ACTGTCCTCGACACCGTTGTAGGAAATCGGAGATCGTCTGGATAGACGAGTGTACCAGGGTATAACAGGGCTAGCACTGCTTCTACCACCAGCGGTTTGTCGACGGACGCGGTCACTCTCACTGGACGAGAAAGTACGTGTGCCAGCGTGACGTGACGGCGGAGGTGCCCGAAACGGTTGACGTGGGATACGTCGAAGGGAAGCGGGATGCGGAGGAAGAGCGGGTGTATCGACGAAAGAGGGATTACGAGATTGGCGCCTACCAGGTGGAACGTAATACTCTTGCGTTGGTCGGTTAGACCTCTGCAAGGGACGAGACTCGTCAGCATGATTGTGACGGTAAGTGTTAGGACCTCTCCTAGTAGGAGGAAGAGAAACCAATTCCATCCTGGCGAGACGACGCTCAATGGCTCGAAGCTCATTACGCGTGACGGGATGACCAGACATCGCAGCGGTGGTTAATCGCTGATAACGTTAAAGACGATAAGGTCAAAGTATCAAGGCGGGGCTCATAACCTTTAGAAGTGCGACCTTCTAAGTGCAAAGGCCGAGGGTAACCAATAACAGGTAGTGGAAGTATTCTCTAGTAGAAGACTTACTAGGAAGCTGTTACGATCTGCCCCTCTTTTTCCTTTATTCCTCCTTTCTCTCGCTCTCGACTATGCCTTTTGCCTAGCCCTCGTTTACCATTTGTACTTCTACCCTTTCCCTTCGTCGCGACTCATTCATCGTGACTTACTCGACGTGACTCATTCAACATGACTCACTGTTCCTAGACTCCCCATTCCGCTTTGATCCTATCTCTCTGTTCCTATTCTTCCCTGTAATGTTACTCATCCGCAGCTTCGTTACTCATCCATACTGCGGATGACCTGTCCATTCCAGACGATTCCATCGTCTTCCATTACTTACTCATCACACTCTTCCTTCAGTATATATACTCGTCCATGTACTACTAGTAACCCTAAGCTAGAGCTACTCGAATATCAGCGCTCTTAGCCCAACCCTCAGTCTCTAGGCGTGTGCCTCTCTCCGTCCTCAGTGCCTTTCGTCCCTCAGTCGTCTTACAGCCCATAGTTGGGGTACTGACTCTTACCTCTGTCCTAAAGTCCTTCGTCTTCGAGTCCCCGACCGACCCTACCCGGGCCAGTCGTAACAAAAGCTCTAGCTTCTCTAATCGGTCACCATCGTCGTGAACCGCTACCACCATTCCTCCCAAACACCCCTACTCTCGTCCTGAGGGAGCACCCGCTTCCTCCACCCCAGTCACCCCTAGGAATCCCTTCCCCTCACAGCCTCGTACCCCAGTCCACTCCTCCCCGTCTTGGAGAGAGGACCCTCGTCCCACAGACTCCCCAGAACCAATCTATCGATCGTCCAGTGACGACGAAGCAACAGACCTCGACCTAGACGTCTCTATCCCTGAGGAAGAAACTATCACCTTAGCCACTGAGCTATCCCACCAGTTCTCCGCTAGCATCTCGCTCCCTAGACCACCTACCCCTCCGTCTCCCACTCCCACGACGTTGGTACACCCTATCTTCTCGGTACCAGCACCCCCCCCTCCCCCAGCTATGGCTCCAGACCCAAAAGACGCCACTAAACCCACTGAACTACGCCTTTCCCACCCTGGGACCTTTGACGGTACCCATGACAAATCCCTAGCCTGGCTGCGGTCGGTACGACTGTATCTCCTCATCAACGCCAGGGTCTACGCGGATAGCGCCCAACAGATTGGCTTCGCCCTCTCCTTCATGAAGGAGGGAACTGCTGCCTCTTGGGCAGATACCTTTATCGCTAAGAAGACCGTCGGGGACACCATCTCGCTCGGGACCTGGAAGGACTTCGAGGAGGCTTTCAAAAAAGCCTTCGAACCTTCTAATGCCGTTGCCAATGCCCTCTCCTGGCTCTCGTCGTTTAGGATGACTGAGAAGCCTAACAGACCGGGTGTCTACAACCCTTCGCTTAACAGCTATATTGCTCAGTTCCAAAGCAAGGTTGCCACCGCTGAAGTGAAGGAGCAATCGACCTTATGCCATTACTTCTCCATCGGTATTCCCCCCTCCCTCACTGAACGGATCTATCTTATGGATAAAGTCCCCACCACCATCGACGATTGGTACTCCCATGCCCAACGTCTCCACGACCAGCAAAGGAGAGCCTTTCAGGCCTCCCAACTCCACAAAGGACGCGCTTCCACCGTCCCCATCTTTGCCCCTACCCAGACTCCCCCAAATAGGGAATGGCACGGGTATACCCCCGGGTATCCGAACCCTAACCTGCACCCGCACCCCAGTCAGGTAGATACCTGCGCACATGGGTGTCTTACCCGTTACGGGTATATACCCGTCCCCATGGGTGTTATACCCAGTGCGGGTATGACCCGCAGGGCTTATCACGGGTGTGCAAAACCCGCGCGGGTACTGCGGACATGAACGACGACGACACGTCATGACACAACATCACATTTGTTGCATCATGGTGTGTCGTCGTCGAGTCGTCATCGCGCCGTGTCGTGTTGAACGAGGCCACTGGGGTGAGGGCGGACAACGAGAGGCCGCGGGATGATGGAATAAGGGTGGGGACATTGTTGCGTCGACGTGCACGCTGACTGGATGAGGCTAGAGTGGGGATGTAAGTGCGGAGACAACGCACCATTGCGTCAGCGTGTCGTTGTGTCGGGATACACGTCATCCGAGTTGTGTTGCGTTCAACGAGCTAGGGCTGGAACGATGCGTTGTCGTGTTGATGACATGCCGTCGCATCGTCGTTGCGTTGCGTTGAATGAGGCCAGGGTGGGGTCAACGGGTTAGGCTGTGGCGGTTCTGGGAGAGTCGTGGGCACGGCATCATGTTGTGGTGTCACAGCGCCGTGTCAGCGTTTGATAAGGGCGGGCAATGGAGAGACCCAGGCTGCGAGAGAGTCGTTACGTCGAGTTGTCGTTCGACTGTGACGGTAGTAGTAGGTATATGTACTATTTCTACGGTACATGATCTATATGGTTACTACTCTTTGTCAATGGCATCCCAGCCCTCATCCAACTCGTTCTCGTCATCAACAACGTCCGGTAAGGCTGCCACGCGAGTGACATCAGCGGTCTTGATGAGATCCATGCGGTTCCAGTAGCTGAGGCACAGCAACGCGCGTGTCGACTGAGTTGAGAGTCGGGAGCGAACATGAGTGAGAACGAGTCGTCCTTGGCTGAAAAGCCGTTCGACGTCAATTGAGGTGGCTACTTACGAATATTAGCATGTTCTGTAGGTCAGTATAGGTGTAAACGTACCTGGAATTGTTAAATAGTCCAGTGCCATGCGCGATAGCGTTGGGTAGACAGTTCGGCGCTCGTACCACCAGAGGAGCGGGTCGGAGACATGTTCGACATCTGTGGATAGGTAGCGGTCAAGTTCCGTTCGTAAGTCGGTAGGTTTTGGAGGGGCTAAGGCGGCGAGATTATCGAAAAAATTCACGTTCTAGTGGAGACGATTAGCATGGCGGCTATGATGCTAGGGCTTAGTAGTATACGCACCTTTTGTGAATGCACAGCAACGTCCGTCTCTCTTTCAACGGTTGCATCCCCACCCCTGCTGTACGTTCGTTCATGCTCGTCCCGTACTAGTGCTTCAGCAGTGTCGATCCATGCTGGCTCCCAGCCCGTGCTCTTGAAGTATTGGAGCTTGTGACGAGGGTGAAGGACTGCAAATAGCGTGAGCAGTGAGCACGAATCTGCGGAGTATGAGATGACTTACTCATTGCAATACGATATGCCTCAGACTGATCTGTGAGCTGATAGTACCTGTTCAGGGTTTTTTTGGCGAGGTTGACAGCAACGCGAATTGCAGGCGAGTACTTTTGGTCGCGGGAGTGTGTCGTCAGGAGTTCATCAATGCTGTCCATGGCTGGAATGACCATGGCAAGGTTTGGGGTATCCCGGGAGAAGAATAAAGTCGCATCTTTGAGGATCTATAGGACAAGTGTAAAATGGTGCAACGTGTCACCATGTCAGCCATGTTTGTCTATATTTTGTTCGTAGCGGCGATAGCACGCACCTTCAGCACGCTGCAAAGCTGTTCAACCAGCTCCCACTCTTCATCAACGAGCTCAAACTTCCTCAAATCCCGACGCCGAGTAATCACATCAATGGCCTCTTTGTGGTCCATTCCATAGCGCAGAAGGTCAAATGTCGAGTTCCATCGTGTTGCCACATCACGTGGCATCAGTGTTATGGGGCGCTGCAAATCTTTCAAGGTATCTTTCCACACCGGAAGGAGTACGGTTGACGAATTAATGATCTTGTAGGCTAGTTTTCGAAGCTATACGGACAACTTAGCATACAGGTGTGACCCCCACCGAAAGTGCTCAAACATACCTTGACAAGAACCAGCTTTAAAGGCTGGATGCTCGTCTGCCAAGTCCTCCGCTTGTCTTCAGTCAAGAATGGGACCTCGTCAATGGACCCATCTATGTTATCTATGCCCATGCCCTCTGCATCCTCAGTGGCACCATCGACATCGAGAAAAACGGGCTCATCTGAGTCACGGTCATCTATGTCAAGATCAATTCCACCGTTGAAGACCATGTCAGCATCTTTCTTGCTCATGTCAAACTGACGAATCATTGATTTTGCAACCAGGTTGACTGTGTGCAGGAAGCAGCAGGTGTGTGCCGCAGCCCCACTGAAGTGCAAGACTGTTTCTTCGAGTTCGGCAACCATGACAGTGTTGTTTGATGCGTTATCACATGTAATGCCAAGAATCTTAATGATTCAGTACCTCGTAACTTGTGAGTCATTCATTAAATGCTCCTACCTTATGTTCAATACCAAAATCTTCTAGCACTCGTGTAAATGCCTGTGCAAGTTCTACACCGGTGTGAGACTAGCCAAATCTGCAGTCAATATAGATTCTGATAGTAGATAGTGCTAACCTACCCGTGCAACCTCAACAATGTCGAGAGGGAAAGATGTTGGCGAGCCATTGTGTTCCAGATGGACTGCGAAGGCAACAAACGCATGGTGGTTTGGGGATGTCCACCCATCGGTTGTGAAGCTAATGCGTCCATCATACTCCTGGTACATTTGTTTAGTACACGTTAACTGGTTACCTGGACATACTGACCTGTAACATTTTAGCAATACGCTGCCGTGTTTTCACAAACACATGCTTCACATCACGCGACACTGTTTCAGGTGAAGGTATATAGTATTCCGGCCTTCCGGTTTTCATTAGCAACTGAAATCCTTGATCGCTAACAATTTTGAAAGGTCGCAGGCTCTCTGCAATCCATCGGACTATCTCCGACCTGCGAAATTATATAAATATGGACATCCATCCAACTTGAATCAACTGTGACTCACCTCGTTTCTGTACGAGTGTGCTGTCGGTGACTATATTTGACTTTACCCTTTCCTTTTCGTTCAAATGCAGTAATGATGGAACCGGTTCGCAGAAAGGGCCCGACTATTTTGTCACGTACTTCCCTTGCATCCTTGGCGCTATCTGCAGCATCAAGGACATCAGCTCCCCAGCAACTGGCCACGTGCTTGCGCATGTTGCCAGTTGACCGAGCGTCCTTTGTGTCCAAATAACGACGGATTTTTATTTTGCACCCATGTGCACGGCAGGCAAATTCATGAACAGGCCGTCCATTGATCTCGCAGACAACTGGAGTGGGATCAAAAAAAGCATACACCGGGGAGGTCCAGTCCTTTTGCATATGCGCTGCCATGATTTGGTCTAATGTTAGTATACAGTGGTATAATTGGTATGAAACTGGAGTATAGACAAACCGAGCTGGTGTTCAACCACCTCAACTTCATCATCTCGCTCAGCTTGGATCTCTGCTGTGGCGGCAGCTTTGTTGGTCATTTCTTTGTTCAGTGCTGGCGTCGTTTCTGTTACTGTGACTGACTGCTGTCTTTCACCAGTGTCGTTTGATGGGTTACTAGGCTCCACCACAACTTGAAGGCCTGTCCTAGCTCGTTTGCCAGCCTCCGAAACAGCTTCTATATCACTTGTCAGAAGCACCTTTCGTTTGCTGGCTGTGCGTTCTTCAGCTGCAAGCTTTGCTTTCTCTGTTGGCTTGAGAGTTCTCTTTGACATGGTTGTGGGATAGAACGAGGGGGTGGAAAATTTTTGTTGGCTCGAAGAGGGACTTAGAGTGACCAGTCGTGCTATGTGGCACTATTTCAGAGTCAAGTTTAGTTAGATTAAGTTGGACCTTCATGTACCTGATATTTCTGAGTTAGATTATCTATGTACCCACAGTGAGGGTGTGGGTACGGGTGTTGGTAACCGTGAAGCTGACCCGCACCCACACCCACTGCGGGTAGGGGTGTCATACCCGTGCGGGTTACCCACACCCATGCCATACCCTAATCCTACACCTACCGCCTGAGGGAAGTTCATCCGTCCATAACTTGAATTGGCAGTTCCTGCGGCGAGAACTCACTCGCACCGTGACACTATTTTGAATTTCTCGCAGGGTCCGGGACTTGGTGCGAGAGCACTGCTGCAATGGAGGCGAAGCCAATCGTGCCTCCATGCACCGTGATGAGTGAGTTCGGTGAACTCCGCGGGTGGCGGTAGACAGCCGGACCATGCTGACCCCTGCGCCTTGAGCCGTGCGTCTGGGACTAGGCTAGCCAGTTACCAGATGGGCCATACTGGTATGGTGACAGAAAAGAAGTACTTGGCCAGTTGCAATTGGTGAGGTTGCGGCGGCGGGCTCTCAGATCTAACACTTCTACAGGCACAATCAAGCCAACTAGTACCAATGCTAGTGCGGCTAGGTAGTAATATGCGGTGATATGAACTCCCACTACTCATCAGCCCAAATTTTATAACAGAGCAGGAACCTACTAAGTAGTAGTCGGAACCACCCTCCCCTCGCGCCTTCCCCAGCCTCTCTCATGTACTATTCTCTCCCAGTACATTTAGGATTCGGCTCTGCAAACCAACTTGGAGAACCTTCAGCTGAATAATTATGCTTCCTGTGCGCCCATTCTTATTTGAACACATACACCACGTCTCTGAGGAGGAGTTGCAGTTGTGATCATCACTGCCATTGTATATGATTATAGTAATCCCTTCCTCCACATGTTCAGTATTTGTTCTGACTTTAATATTTCTAGTCCTCACATTTTCGAGTGAGGTATTGTATCTCATTTTTAATCAAGAATTATGACTGATATCCTATGCAGATAGAGTACATCTGGGTTTGAGAACAATGTATTTTCAAGGTGGTGAGATTTCTAATATGACACTAATCACAGAACAAGCCTTAAACCTTGGTGTCCGTGCTCTTTGTTATCATGCGTTTGAACCCCCGGTGGCTATTGCCGCGATGACACACTGCAATGCTAACTTGAAGTCATTGTCACAATGTACATAACAGATTCTATATTTCGGACTCTGTAGCTTTATGTACGTTCAAGGTCAATGGTGTCACTTATCCAATGCTAATTCTCCTTTGGTTCATCAGTATCTATTCCTTGAGTGTGTCCATGACTCTCAAAGGTTCAGTCATTGGAATAAACTGACTCATATGATCGAAAGTGGGGTCCTCCTTTCTATGCGGTCCTGAAAAAGTGAGATTTTTCTCCTTTCCTCCTTCACTGACAACTGACTCGTGATAGCGACCTGCAGCTGTGAGTCCCCGTCATTATCGTTTGTACATTGTCTGCAAGTTCGTTCACCCATTATCCAAATGAATAGTTGTAAGTATTCTTTTCGCTGTTTTGCATGTATGCTAGGTTGAGAGAAAATTCCAGGGTGGGGTGCTCATAATCATCGGTGAATGCGCATTTCTTGTATATATTTGTGCCACCGATCATAAGTGTTTATGATGTCAATCACCTGGACAACCTGAAAAAGCGCACCCATCACACTGATTACGGTTGTGATGATCCTACGCCTATGGGCTATGTACGGTCAATCAAAGACAATCCTCGGTATGCCCCTTACTTCCTACATCGGGGAAATCATTCCGTCGACGATTGGAAGCATTATCCTTTGCATGTCAAAGAGTCTTGCAGATATGTAGAAGCCAGTGCCGATGTGTGATGTCCCTCACTGATGCCCGAACTTGACACAGTGATTGTCCATCTGACCTTAGATCTCTCATACTGCTCACCTGGTGGCGTACCTACAAGGTGGTCTAAAGTGACCGAGCTCTCTCAACCCGTGCATGCAGGAGTAATGTGCGCGCTGGTGATCACCCAGTTTACGATCAGCTCGGTCGAGATGTACAGAGCCACGAAACAGTGGCGACTCTGCCCATTGATTAACCTGCTAGTCATGGAGGGTATGGCTTACTTTTTTGCGTACGTGTTCAAAACCAGTCCTCTTTGTCTGCTCTCGCGCTATAATATGGATGTAAGGCTAACGTGTACGGTCGCCCACAGCGTCCTGGCGTGGAATCTCATCCACACTTTATATAACTTTGGACATATGTCAACAACTTTGGGTGTGCCGCAGAGTGTACCTCTATACCTTATGCAGTGTGTTCCTATATCCACACTTACACCACGATTCATCCTGAGTATCCGAGAAATGTATGTGCGCAGCACAATTTACGGCGGAAGAGAGGAAGGATTTGATACGGGATTTGGCTTGTCAGCTTTACCCAGTCACGGGACAAGACGCTCGTTGATCATATTCACGGACGGGGGGAAAGAGAGGGACAAGGGCACGATGGCGAAGATATACAGATGGAAGGGAGGACAGTGTAACTTCGTTCAAATTAAGTTTGTTATGGAGGATGTAGAGGACCAGGAATTGGAGATGAAACCTCTAAAGCCTGGGGGGAGGTGGACGCGATGTTATCAGGGAATCAAAAATTAATGCTGATCTGAACGGAAAGGAAGAGTGCTGACATCGACCCTTGATATAAGGAGGGATGAAGAAGTTCTGTACTAGTGACTCTGGTTAGTGCTGATAAGGGGCATACAAGAGAGGACGAACCTCCCTGTCTAGTACCAAACGGAAAACATGACCGAAATACTCTATGTACTTCAGATTGCTGAGAGTAGACATAAGATCAAGCTTGTCACGAATGATACATTGCACTTCGGGCAAGCTATCTGTGGTGTCAGCTGTGCCATGCAATGCAGCAAACATAAGTGACCCATTCAGTGCAGAACTATGAGCACTGGCATGAGGAGATACATACCATCCACAGATAGACTAATATCAGTATCCTAGAGGAATAAAACCGACAAGTGGTCAAGGAATCATGGAGATATTGGACGGGGGCACATTGAAACTGACTATCATGTATCCGGGATTCTATCCATCATCCGTCACGTGACCAGGCAAAGCGAATTGAAGTGCGATCATAGAAAAATGTGTGGTAAACCCACTTGACCACTCAATCAGGGCTATGGCTACTGCACAGTGCAAACGAAGCACTGTGACGCGAAATGTATGGAACGATCGACGTTCGTGCCCCAATTTGAAATTGGATTCGCCCGACGACAGTGAACCTAATTTGGCATAATACTTTCAAGTTAGCATGCAACGCACCCACCTGCCACTGGATGGGCCCGCAACTTTGCAAATGCTCCACTCCTTCTCTTTCCCCCTTTCATTGAACTTCTTCTTCCCCGCCTCCTTGTTGTGTATGCGTTTTTGTGTTCCCACCCACCATCCACTTCCACACAGCCCATCAAGTACCGTGACTGCCTCCTCCCTCTCCTATCCCAGCACACAGAAGAGTGACTTCCAAAGACACTTGAATTTCATACGGGGAATAGTATGAATTTGTGATACTCTACGTTGGCCGGATTTCCCACTAGTGTATGTTTGAATGAGTTAGCTGGATGCGACCCTCATCCTGTTTTTGCGACTAACCATTTATCCAGCACGCGCGTTTCCACTGCCACGCAGAGGCCTTGGGTTGATGCATCGACGTGTATCACTTTCCACACTCTTCTTGGAGCGACCCATCTATCATTTCACAAGATATAATTTCTCACTCCACAACACCAATGCCCTCTTACAGTCACACTGGAAGTCGATCACGGTGCAGACGGAAGTAAACAGAAGCCATCCTGATGGCGAACATTTGCCATGTCACCGTGACACTACATGACCACGCAAGTGTCTCGCTGCGACCCCGTGAAGGCAAGACGCTCCATGTGACCTTGGGCGAAGACCAAGCCTCTGGCTCCAAAGGGAACAATAGTCAATCCCGATGCCTGCAAGTCGACAATATTCCAGCTCGTCTAGACTATAATGCATTGGCTTCGTGATAATCAAAACGGTACCCAACAATGATTGCGCCACCTACGTAATATTTATTACTCAGATGAGGCGTCACTCGCTCGAATGTGTTGTGAATGACGACTCTCAGCGATAGCTGGTTGTCCTCGTTGCCATTGGGACTGGTGTCTGAAGCTAAATGAGGAACGGGGGTCTACATAGGTGGCAACATAGAGCTCGGACAAGGCATATTGACCGGCTCTATGTAATTACTCGGTCAAGTTGGTATGTAAGATGGCCATGCATCATTGTACTTTTCCTAGTAATATGCGGTGACAGGAACCCCTAGCGCTCATCAGCCCAAATTTTATATAGAGCAGGAACGTATGGTCGAAACCATCCATTCCTGCGCCTCCCCCAGCCTATCTCACCTGCTATCCTCTCCCAGTACATCCAATGGATTCTGCTCTGCAA
>JBBPLX010001191.1:0-10679 GCA_038090015.1 Leccinellum albellum | reverse complement strand
CTATGCCGTATGCCTAGCCTTCGTTTACCATTTGTACTTCTACGCTTCTCCTTCATCGTGACTCACTCATCATGACTCACTTGACGTGACTCATTTAACATGACTCACCATTCCTAGACTTCCCGTTCCTCTCTGTTCTGATTCTTCTGTTCCTATTTCTCCCTGTAGCGTTACTCATCTGCAGCTTCTTGACTCATCCATACTGCGGATGACTCCTCCCATTCCAGACGATTCCATTGTCTTCCATCACTTACTCATGACGCTTCTTCTCAGTATATATACCTGCCCATGTACTAGTAATAACCCTAAGCTAGAGCTACTCGAATATCATCACTCTTAGCCCAACCCTTAGTCTCTAGGCGTGTGCCTCCCTCAGTCCTCAAGTACTCTTCGTCCCTCAGTCATCTTACAGCCCATAGTCGAGGTATTGACTCTCATCCAGTCTCAAAGTCCTTTGCCTTCGAGTCCTCAACCGACCCTACCTGGGCCAGTCGTAACAGATTTCACTATGGAACGTTTGGGTATCACCCCAGAGCTGTTTGGATGTAAATATTCATTACCGTAGATATGAGACGACTTATCACATGTGCCATGTTCAATTTATACACCTCATAGATTCCTTTGTTATGATAATGTTAATATCAAAATCAAGATATGAAGTCAGAACCTACCTGATTCAACATTCCACCTGTTTTCCTTGAAGAGCACAAGAGTTTTGAGAATGACATCTTGACATTCGTTGTTGAGCGCAACCTCAAGCTTGGGGGAAGGATCATTAGTGGCAAGCCTAAGGTGCAACCTTGCCTTTGCCATGTTGAGGAACTTGACCCAGAGTGGTGGATAGAATGAAATATTGTTGGGGTTGACATCTTTGCTGCCTTTCAGATTTTTAGAGTACCTTCCTTGACCACGATGAGAAATCAGTTTCATTGTTTCTTCGACCTCCAAGTTGATGTCCAAAGATTCACTTGGAGTTCCCAAGTCTGTGCATTGCTTCCTCACCTGATGCTGAGCAGGCACACTTGAATCCTGGTTGGTGGCAACCTTATGCAGGAAGCCAATAGAGGGGGGCTTGTGATGACAGTTTTTGGAGTAATGCACCTGTAAGATGTCATAGTCAACCCCCAGCTGAAGGCAAACCTGAAATCAGATTTAGTATTAGTAAATCATAATTTATTACCAACCATTTCCTTGCCACAGTGAGCCGCCTGATGACCCTAGACCTCCTCATTCCCAGCTACTGAATGCTGCCGAGAGATTGAACATGAGCATGGTGGTGATGGCAGGATCTGCTGCTGATGCAACTTGAATATAAGTTACTTATGAGATAACAGAACAATTACCTGAATAGTGTTGAGCGGACATGAATGTTGACAATCAGCCAATGTTCCAGAGGGAGGTCCTTGTGAAGGCATATGTTGGTGGGATGGAATTTCTCATCCATTGTGAACATGCAGCTGGTGCCTTGGAGGGGACTTGTATAGTCCACAATGGTCATCATCATCAAATTCCAAGGCATTACCATCCTCATCTATGAACACATACACATCAACAACAACAATATTGATAGATGAATGAAATAATTACTTTCACTATCAGCACCCACACCTTGTGTGCCTTGAGCAACATCATTGTGAGCTGGTCTTTCAGGACACTGGTCCTGCACACTGTCCTCTTCATCACGGAAGTTGTAATCTGCCCAGTCAAGACCTCTGGCTGCATGCCCATCTTCATCATCATCACCTTGCTCTATCAGTACACTGTCATTATGGACACTATTCATTTCTTCCTCTTCTTCATCGTCCCTTTGTTCCATTTCCTCATCAAGAGCAGGTGTCAATGGGCTGCTGAGTTGATTGGAGATATTCTGAGTTTGACCCACTAGCACTTGGTGTGATGAGTCACGATGATAGCTCCTGGAAACGAGTGGCTGGAGGGATTGCGCTTGAGCTAAAGAAAGCATAGAGTGGAGAATGGGAGAGGTCATGTACAGTAGATGGCTTTGCTATTGAAAGGCAGAAGTGTCGAGAAGGGCCGTCAATGGATAGTGTATTTGCTGTGCATTGCGGAACCTCAAGTCTGGTTGGGAGATTGTTATGCAATGAAGGATTCCTTTGATTGAGTTGAGGGTCTGCAGGAATGACCTTCTTCAATTTACTCTTAGGGTGACCCTGGTCTGAAGGATGTATTTGGTTGGGCGGCAACCTCACATATGTTGGGGGTGGTATCAGGCCATTGTACATGCCAAAGCAACCAGCAGGAGCTCCCTGAATGGAGAGGGGCTGACTGGGAGGATGAGCTACTATAGTTCATGGAAGAGCATCTGGAGCTAGGGTTGTCTGAAATGCCTAATTGAATGTTAGATATAGGCAATAGAACATATAGACCATGTGAGTAAGTAAACTCACCTTTTGACCCTTTTTCCTTCCAATCTGGTTCGGTGTTGGTGCAAACAAATTGACTGGCTTGTCTTCAGCAAAAATGGCTGCTGGTTTAGATGGGAGCATTGACTTTTCCATGGCAATGCCAGCCCTCTCAAGCTAATGGGCACAGCCTCCTTGACCCAGAGTAGTCTGCTTTGACCATCATATAGGCAACCCATCCTCATCTGGGTCAAGAGCAAGTGTATGGTTGGATTCTGAGGTTGTACCCCGCTTTGTTTTCACATACCCCACTTGGTTTTCACCTTGGGAGGCCCTGGCATCCTCGACCTGAAGGAATGGAGGGTCAATGAGCAAGACTCAGGGATAAATTTTAGATGTAGCAGTCCTTTTAAAGGATTTCATACTCACCTACATATTGGCTACCTGGACCCTACATAATGCAACCATGATGGATCATGTGCTAAAATACCCATATATGTATATGCTTGAGCCCATGCCAATTTGATCACATTGGAGCTGTCACCAAATGCTTCAATGAGTCTTGATACACTATGTGTTCCATGCATCCTGGACATAAAGGAGTGAGTTTCAGCTGTGAATAAGTTTGAAGAGTAAGGTACTACCATATACAAGGTGGTTCAAAATCAGAACTTTCAATATTCAACTGCTAAATGACCTATAATTGTAAATATACACAAATTAGAACCAGAGTTTCAAGAACACACAAGAATTTAGGACCTTGGACATCTGCTGGCAGCATCAGCACACACCCACCAGTGTGTCCATCCTCCCTCAGATGACATGCTCTGTCCATCATGTACAGCACATGATGGGGTAGTCAGTGTATTAGTGTTTCTTGCCCTCAAAGAACTGGACACTCATGATAATAACCATGTAACTTGCTACCAGTAGACTCCACACCGTATCCTAATCATTCGCTCGCTAGTTAGTTCAGTTTAAGATAGCTTGCAGAAAGACGTACTTTTGGAGCCACCAGGACTTGAATAGTGCCAGACTCAAACAGGCATTCAACAATGATCTTGTCCTGTTCATCTAGTACCTTATGGTAATACCCAATACCATGCTTGAGACACTCAGATGGTGACGGGGCAACCAGTTCCTTGGAGATAGTGATGCCATTCTTCAAGTGCATGAATGACAGCAAGGAGTTTGTGGTCATAGATGTCGTAATTCTGTTCAGCAGGGAAAAGGTGTGGGAAAGGTAGGTGCAAGGGTGGAGGTCACTGTTGCTCTCAGGTTGCATGAGGATAGCGCCAGAAGCGGTAAAGGAGGCATCAGTTATGACAGTGAATGGTCGGGAAACATCCAGCATGGAAAGGACAGGGTGAGTGAGGAATGCAGATTGTAAAGTGCAAAAGGTGGAGTTACAGTCAGAAAACCAGTTCCAAACAAGGTCTTTCTTTGTAAGGTCAATGAGGGGGCAGGCGACAGAAGAGAAATTAGGGATAAACTTCTGATAGAAGTTGCAAAATCCAAGGAAAGAACAAATGACTTTGACAGAGCAGGGAGGCGACCAGTTCTCGATGGCCATGAGTTTAGTGGGATCCATGGAAATCTCCCATTTGCAAATAACAAGCCTGAAGAACTCTACCTCTTGGGCAGCAAAGGTGCATTTCTTGAGTTTTAGATAAAACTTATGTTCTTGAAACCATTGTAGAACCTTTTGTACTAATAACCAGTGGAGTTCCATATCATTTCCACAGTGGATGAGGAAGTTGTTGATATAGATAATGAGCCATCCTTCAGCAATGAAGTCAGCAAACATCAGAGCTTGAAAGGTGGCAGGAGTGTTGCAAAAACCAAAGAACATTATATTTGGTTCAAACAGTTCATCTGGAGTGATAAAGGTGGCTTTCCAATGATCTTCGGGGTGGATGAGGACGTTATTATATCCCCAATGAATATCCAACTTTGTGAAAATGGTGGAGGATTTGAGTTTATCGACAAGGTCGGAGATACAGGAAAGAGGATAGGTGTTCTTTACAGTATGTTCATTAAGGTATCGGTAGTCTTGGCAAGGTCACAAAGAGCCATCTTTCTTTGGAACAAAGAAGAAGGGGGAAGCTTGAGGAGACTGGGAATGAGAAATGCGACCATTCTCTAAGTTTTCCTTTATAAACTGGGAACAAACTTTGCGTTCCTTCAGATTGAGGAAATAGATCTTAGCGACCTTAGGGACAAAGGATTCCTTGAGTTCAATGGTGTGGTCGATGTCATGAGATGGAGGAAGTTCATCAATAGGGGGTTTGGCAAACACATTGGCAAACACAGATAGCTGTGGGGAAAGGGTGATGGAAGGTTTTTCTGTGGCAATGGCAGCTTCAGTAGAGATGGTAGTCTTTCGGAGAGCAAGGGGAAGGAGACCAAAAGTGACGTTGGGGCACTTGTAGTAAGGGCATCTTTTGAGATAGTGGACAAGGTATCATTGTTCAACAACCATATTGTTGTTATTGTCATGTGAAATAAAAGAGGGGAGATTTACAGTCCCAGTCATCCAATTGATCTGTGGGTTAAATTTCCGAAGCCAGGAGAGTCCGAGAATGACATTTTCTTTTCTGCAGTCGATTATGTACAATCTTAGAGGGGCAGAAAAGTCCTTAAGGGCAAGGGTGACTGTAGCGAGGGAATGAATAACTTCATTTTTATTGGAAGTTCCATCTACATTGTTGACAGCAAGGGGTTTTGCAAGGCAAGAGACTGGAAGGGAGTATTTGGTGACAAGCTTTCGATCAATGAAATTTCTGGAAGCTCCGCTATCAATAAGGGCCTTTGTTTCGACAATTTGGAATGTGTTACAATTCGGGTTGAACCCGAAGGCATCCCTATGGTGGAGACCTCCTATTCCCTTCAACATATCCATTTTTCTCTTCATCTTGTTGGGGAAGATGCCTTTGTCATCGATAACCCCTTGTAATACTTCTGTTCCTTTCCTCGTTGTTCTTTTTCTCTTTTATTCTTCTCTGTTCTTGTATTACACGTCCTCTTTTCTTCCATTTTCGTCTCTCTCTGTACTAAGTATTACGCGTCTTCTTTCCTTCCATTTTCGTCTCTCTCTGTACTAGTATTACACGTCCCTTTTCCTTTTATGTCTCTCTCTCACACTACTACAAACACAGCATGGTCTGTATGCTGCACCCTCTGGTATATATACCCTTCGTAGTACGATGGTGTTCCCTAGCTAGTTCTGCGCAATTGTAACGTTCTAGTTCCATCTGCCTCCGCTTGCGAGTGAGACCCTCTCTGAGTCGCCCCTTAGGCTTTGTCATTAGCCTACAACTCAAAACCCTTGGAACATCTTGACGTGACTCTTCGTGAGATCCTCGACGTTGCCTTGTGGAGTATTCCTTGTGATTCCCAATGACGTCTAGTTAACCATCGTTGAGGCTAGAGTCGAGAAGACTACCGTTTGTAGTGGAGCCAGAACGCTCCTGCGTAACAGAATGGGCTGGACAGTGAAATGGGAATGATAATGGATTTCGCATGGGGAGTGATACAAATTACAGGAGCCAGTCATAATGGAGAGGGAGAGCTAGACGTCATACTAACCCTCCATTTCAAAAATTCTCTATAGGAGCAGTCTCTTCTACTGCTGCAGCAGCAACAGATGTTTCTTCTTCGGCAGGAGCTTCCAGGGCATCCTCATAAACAGTCCTCAGAACCTTAAGTATCTCTTCCTTGGAGACATTCCTGGATGTAGTGATCTCATTAACATATTGCCCCAGGGCAGAGGGTTGAGGACAATGAGGAGGAGGAGTGGGAGTGACTGGAGCACAAGGGGAAGGGGTGTACTGAGCAGAGGTCTGACAAGAGGATCTGCGATTGTCAGAATGAGGGTGTTTCGAAGTGTGATAGCTGACCTTGTGGCAGATGAAGCAGTGGTTCTCTCACATATGTCGAGCTCAGTCGATGGGGAACATTCTGATAGCGTCAATGTCCATAGTGTTTGGGTCATAGGGAGGGTGAGAGAAATTTCCCTTTCCTCCAGAGAGAATATCATTGATACACCTTTGCTAGGCATGATACTTTGAAGCCTGAGTGATCCACTCCTTGGCAGTAGTGGGTTGGGTCTGTTGGGAAAGAATTATCCTAACCAGGTTGTGATCCATCCTGGAGCCTGAGGCGAGAATGTCAAGGAGGGTTTCATTATCGGTAATGCCAGCTTGTCCAGCAAGGAGTTGGAACTCAGAGATGTATTTCTGGAATTCGTGTTCCTTGTCATGGAAATTCTGTTTGAGTGCCCTAAGGGCACAGCGGGCTTCAGTGGCAATATTGTAAGGGAAGAAGGTAGTGGTGAAATCTTCCATGAATTTATCGAAGGTAATGTCTGCAAGGTCAGTAGTAGTATCAATCTTTTTATACCAAGCTTTGGTGAAAGAGATTCCATTTCCCTTCATCATTTTATTCAGCATCACAAGGAGTTTCTTTCTATCTGTGTACAATGTGTCATTCATCTTAAAGTAGGCCTTCATGGCTGACAACCAGTGGTTTGCATTGGTGCTGTTCCCGGAAAAATCCTCAGGCAACCCAGCTTTCAATTCAAAGGGCATCCCATCTTCAGGAGGGGCAGGGGCAAGTCCATACTCAGGGGAGGGGCTTCTTAGAGGGGGAGTGGGGGGTTTGAAAGCTTCGGCAAGTTTAATGGCTATTCATTCTATTTGTTCCTTATGTTCTGCCTCACTAGCAGGATATGGAGGAAGTCAAGAAAGGGGAGGATGAGAAGAAGAGGAAGCGACTCGGCATGATTCATCGTCATCGGGAGAGGGAGCACGGAATCATCCGGAGAAGGAAATGGTGGGCAATCTGCTAGCCAGCAGAAGGCAGGAGACAAGCTAGTTCTTTTGTTACACGGGAGCGTTCTCCTATACTGCAAATGGCAGCCTTCTTGACTATACCCATATGATAGTCTCTCTATAGACGTCATTGGAGCTCACAAGGTATATGCCGCAAGGCAATGTTGAGGATCTCATGAAGAGTCACATCTAGATGTTCCTAGGGTTTTGAGTTGAAGATGAATGTCAACACCTTAGGAATGACTCGGAGAGGGTCTCGCTTCACAAGCGGAGGCAGATGGAACTAGAATGCTACAATTGCACAGAACTAGCTAGGGAACACCATCGTACTACGAGAGGTATTTATATGTCAACATATTGTGCACAGACCATGCTGTGTTCACAGTAGTGAAAGCAAGAAGAGCATAAAAGGAAAAAGAGACATGTAACACACAGAGACCAAGAAAGACAAAAGAAGAAGACAGAAGAGATGCATAATACAAGAATGGAGGGAGACAAAAGAGGAAAGGAACAATGGTGAAAAGAAGAGAAGTATTACAAAGGGTCTTCGATGACAAAGGCATCTTCCCCCAAAAGGTGAACAGAGAAATGGATGTGGTGTAATGTATAAGAAGTCTCTACCAATGGAATGCCGTTGGGTTCAACCCAAATCGTAACAACCATGAACTTCCAGATTCACTTGTTTCTGATAGAGGCCTGTAATTTGCTAGTCAAATGATGCACGATCTTCTTAAACTATTAAAGATTGAAAAGAAATGTCCACAGCATATCATCCTCAGACCGACAGACAAACAGAGTGTGTTAATTGTGAATCAAATCAATACCTCTGTCTCTTCATAGCAGAAAAGCAAGATCAATGGGTCGAATGGCTAGCCCTCACTTCAGTTCAACTTTAATAACACAAAATCATCTTCCACTGGTTTCTCACCATTCCAGCTCACAAAAATGTTTTCCCCTCACTTGGATTTTGAACCCACTTCTGTTAAAGCACTGGCTGCTAAAGAATTTGCTGAAAATATGAAGGCCAACCTACAATCGGCCAAAGAAAATTTAGAAAAGACACGCAAGTGCATGAAAGCGCAAGTGGATAAATACCATTCAGCAGCACCAGAATATTCCATTGGAGATTTAGTTTGGCTTAGCACCAAACACCTTGATCTTGATGATCGACCATCTCATAAATTAACGGAATGCTGGATCAGACCTTATCAAGTCATAAAGACTTTTACCAATAGTGTGGAACTTCTGTTTCCAAAATCCATGAAAGCTTGCTCAACAGTCAACATGTCCTGAGTCAAACACTATATAGAACCATTGCCAGGACAACCCATAGTACGTCCCAGATCAATTTCTATCATTGATGAAGGATTGGAAGAATTTGAAGTCAATTACATCATTGATTCTCACCCTATAGGTCGCAGATTCCAATACCTGATGCATTGGAAAGGATATGATGAATCTGATAGAACTTGGGAGCCAGCCTCCAGATTGAAGAAAGTGCAGCATGCTATAGATGATTTCCACAAGTGGAAACCCTCTGCACCTAGATGCCTCAAAATGGCTAGAAATTTATTCAACTCTTTTTTTTCAATGCCAGTTGTCAACTTCACTTCTGGAACCACCCTGCCTGATCTGGAATCTCAGGCCTAGTTGGGGGGTAATGTTACGTTTCTTAGATTAGACACCTCCATTTTTACTTTTGAAACATACTTTCATGATCATGTGACCTGCTTAGTCAGCCAATCACATGATTAGTTATGTGCTAGTCACATGACCTTATCACTTATCTATGACATCATAGTCTAGACCTATATGTGTACTTAATTATCCCACACTTGTGGGATTGCTTTAGCCATATATAGATAATAGGTTATGCCTTAGTCAGTAGTTATGCCTGCCCTCATGTGGTCTGTGCGCATGTCCTCATAGTATATAAAGTGAATACAACCCACCAAACAAGCCAGTCTTGTTCTGGTTGGATACCCTCTAACCTATACTTGATCCTTCCTAAAAGTCTTTGTTTCAAGTCGAGGTACCTAAGACTGTTCTGGTTAAAGGTCACCTTCAATAGTATGGTCCCTGAAATCAGGCTCACTTGCTTACTGCTTGCAGCCAAAACAAGGCCCAATTGCAGTTGTAAGATAGCTTAGGGAGCCAAAATGCTCCAAGTCATTCTGGCTTATATCTGCGGGAGTGAATGGCACACTTGTATTGTGGAAATTCAACATTGCAATGGTGAGCAATGAACACCCAATCTTAGTACCAGTTGAATGTTGAGGTCCCTTACAGCCTTACTCTAGTATACAATCAAATGGATCCACGTGGAGACTGTCTTTGATGGTGTGATTAAACACCTTGAAGTCGATGAAGCACAAGCCTTGATTGCTGTCATCGGGATGGGGCAAATAGCTATTTACATTGCCAATGTAGAGGGTCCAGGTCAGTTTTCAAACAACTCCATGACCTAGTAATACCAACTTGCCCTCAGGCTCTGACCTCATGAATAGCCAAGCTGAAGCTCATAAACATATATCCTCCATTATCTGAGCCTCGCCTCCCTGCCTTGCCAATTTCTGCACATTTTTATGAGCAGGGTCAATGTCTTATGGTGGGGTTCCTTGATGCTCGTGAATTGTGTGTCTCTTAGATGCATTCTACTTATCACATCATTCCTCATGGAGTCCAATACAGAGTGGGGTATAACATTCTGCCTCGGAAACAAGTGTGGAAGCAAAAGTTCAAAACACAAATGTAGGCTAATCATAATTCAGAATTGCTGTTGTTGCTGATACTTGTACTACTGTTCATGCAGCAGGAGTATGGCCTATCATGATGCCACTGGAACATTACTAATCTGGAGCTTGCTGGATGGGGTGGATATTTACTGTTTCACCACAGAGCCTTCTGTTTCACTCTCATATTTGAGAAAATTCAATGTGAATTTTCAACATACTCGTATCAGCCACATATGCTTAGACGCAAAGGGTGAAGTTGGGATATGTGGAAGCGACTCAGGAGAGGTCCATGTTCGGAAAATTAGCATGGGAAGTCTGATTCAAGCCCTTTCTCATGAAACAGATCACCAGATTGTCCAGGTTTTGGCAGTAAGCAGTCGTCTACTGTCTATCACAAGTACTCAATCCTCTACATAGTGCTATTCATATTGTCACGCCAAAGTTTACATTGCAAGTGCTGATTCTGGGCCAGAGGATAAGAATCCATGCATTTATATCTGGTTGCCGGTGAGAGCTAAAAGTTTACAATGTTCTCGGAATGAATCTAATCCTACATCCTCCAGGACAAACTTAACAACAAGAGCAACACTAAGGACAAAAAACCTAGCAAAACCAAAAAAGCTAACATGCATTCTCGGACGATCATACTTTGTAGCCTCAGTGCTGCCTTCACTGGACTGGTAGTAGTAGCGGTAGCTCTGATTCTCCACCACAATGATTTCGTACAGACCAGCCGATCGTACCAATTA
>JBBPLX010001190.1:0-10683 GCA_038090015.1 Leccinellum albellum | reverse complement strand
TTCTGGTATTGAGCAGCGGAAAGAAAGCTGTACCGCGTGTCATTGAGACCCGTGTAGGCTGTGTCTTTGACACCGCATGCCTCCCCCACGTGCACCCATTACCTTTGTGTTGGGTCTACATGCAGTCGCCCGCCGTGTAGACAACGGTTGCTGTATATGAGATCCTCGAGGCTGGGGTCAACATGCTCGTAACTCGCCTACCAAGCCACAGATATTGAACAAGATGTAGACCCCACGCGGTCTCCATCAGCCCCCGGTGTTCCTCGACTCAGCATTTTCCGGGTAGACAGATAGGCGCTGGCGCTGGCGCGGTGCGACTACCGCTGCGCCCCAGTAGGAGAGGGATGAGATGCATTGGGAGAATAATAGCTACAAGTCGAGATGGCAACTAAGATGCACTGAATGTAGTTACGGGAGTATGGAAGGTGATGGAAGAAGTGCTTTACGCTCCCCGATCCAGAATGGACCTGTCATTGGCCTGCCAAAGGCTTAGCCAAATCCCATACTACCACTCGAAGTAGAAAACGTTGACAACTTCACGTTCGGTGAAGTGGGACTCGGAAACCAGGCAGGGGAGGACGTTCCGGTGAGTAGATTAGCAACGACACGAGGGGTGACATTTCGTAGAAAAGCTTTCTGCATGATAGGCCTTGCGTGCGTAATGTGAGAAGCAGCTTGAGACATCTGAGGTGAGGGAGGAGGATTCGTGGCACGGTCTGTGGGGGAGACTTACAGTGCAGAGAGTTACGTGGGATTATTGCACCAGTACCGTTCTTGCACGTTGGGGCGTTGAGAGTCATGGGGGCGTCTGGCTTGGTGGGAGGGGTATCATGGACCATTTGGATCTGAGAGCGTTGAGGGCGTTACGAGCATTAGATATTTGATCGGTTGTGCGCACACTCGCACCTGCATCCTGCCCCCCAATATTGACATATTTATGTTTCGACATCTTGTTCCCTCTATCCATTATTATGCTTCTCCATGTCAGGTGGCCCATCTGTAATGCCTAGTCAATATCTTTCATCGTCGTTCACGTCCATACCCTGCATATGTCTTCTCGCTGCCACCTTAATCCTTGGGTCCACTGCCTTGTCCCTCGCACCCCACGGCTCGTCAGAGAGCTCTGCAGGCTCCTTAGAGTGATCCGGGTTCCGTCGTGTATGCAGAGTCTCATCCTGAGAATACACGCTGCTCCGAAGTTGACGTGTAGCGAAGGAGAAAAGCCAACCCAATGAATGACAGATACGCTAGTAGGCCCTGTTGTGACCCTTTCGTAGGTGCAGTCTCCCATGGTGGCTGAGTTTGTCGAGTTTGGAATGAATCGACTTACAGTACCTCGCCAATCGGTTACGCTCAATATTTAATGGCCCTAGTAATTCCGAAGAAGGATTATGTCACAGTGCCGCGGAGCCAATAATAGGCAGGTATTTGGGAAAGACACGTCTGCAGTTTACAAAACTTATTTCCACCACCATCGTCTTACTTTCTCTAGTCATTGCGTTGAGTTCCGTTGTCGGGCTCAACGTTCGGGTATTTTCTGTCAAAGGCTTTTGTGTTTCGGACACCCTCACATCTCAGACATATGGACGCGTTGGCCTCTCGCATGGGTGCGGCCGAGCTTCAGGTATGTGTCCTGACGCTACTTTATGTCGATATTCAGGCTAAAATAGTATTGTTCATTTAGAGGTTACATGGACTCGAAGGCGCACCCGACCCTTTCCCAGCACTGGTGGAGGATGAGACCCCAGTGAAGGCATCTAGTGGGGTGGACCCTAGCGATCCGGCTGATTTTCCATCTCTTGGATCCTCAGTCGTTCCCACATCTCAGCCTGCCAAGAAACCTGCTTGGGGCGCTGACTCCGGCCCTCGCATCAAGGCAACTGTTAGGTCTCAGCCCATGGCCTCCGACTCCTTCACTTTGTCCGTCATCGAACTTACCGCGAACAAGGACGGCAGGCCTACTTCACTCGGAGAAGTCATGAAGCAAGTCATGTCCAAGTTCAAGGTCAAGATCGAAGCTTCTGCCAACCAGAGGACACGTCAGACAACGTTCCACATGAAGTCCGAATCTCAGAAGGAGCTTGAGAGGGCAAAACGGAGCTTGCTAGCTCTTGTGAGCCCCGTGGTACGTTCGTATGCAACTCCTTTTGGATTTTCATTGAATGCCATTTCAGGTCACCCTCACCTTACCTGCTCCCGCTTCTACTATTCCAGCGATCGTCGGATCCAGAGGTCAGTCAATATCTGTAACTCCTTTCAGCACCCTAAGCGTTCACTACAGGCGCTACTCTGAGGCAGGTGCGGGAGCAAAGTGGAGCATGGGTGGAGGTTCCTCGTAGGGATACCATCACACTCAATGGTCATCCTAATGGTTCAGGCAATGGAACTGCTACACCGGGTGACGATGAGGATGAAGTTCTGGTTCCTATCACGATCACGGGCCCGCAACCCCTCGCGCACGAGGCTCAGGCTATGCTTAACGAGATTATCTCGGCCAGGACTTCCAAGTCAACCCAACGTGTCAAGAACATCCCGCATCACATCCTTCCTTTTGTCACTGCTAGCCGTGCACACTTTGTTCAGGCAGCGCAAGATGGTGAAATCCACCTTGGTCTGAATGCTCCGGAACACGAGATCACCGTTAGCGGTGATCGCGAGACTGTTGTCCGCGTCGTCGAAACAATCCAGGGAACCATCGAATCGCTCAAATCGGCACTTATTCCGGTCAAGATTTCGCTGCCCAAGCGCCAGCATCGTCTCCTTGTTGGCAAAGCTCTGGATGAGATCATGGCGAAGAGTCATTGTTCTGTTACTGTCCCGGAGCCCCACGAGCAAGGTGAAGAGGTCTTAGTCTATGGCAGACAAGAGCACATCTCTGCGGGCCTTGGCGCTGTTATGGAAAAGGCAAATTCACAGTACATACATGAATTCCCCCTCCCCGGCCCTATTGCACTCTCACGCCAACTCTTGTCTTATATTACGCGCATCAACTACTCGAAAACCCTCAGCAATGATCATCCTGGTATTTCAATCTTCACGCCATCTGAAACGGCGATTAGTCAGGCGACAGTCCTCAACATTGATATCGTCGGGGAGAAGCCGCTGGTGGACGCCGTTGTCAGACAAGTTTCGGAACTTCTTGGTAAATTGATCGGCGCAACGAGGGAGGTTTCCATTGAGTGGTTCATCCATCGAGTGATCCAGGGGAGACATGCGAAAAGGTGAATTGTCGTCCCCATCCTTTCGAAAGTCTGTCTGACATGACTAAGGTTGAAACAGTTCTATGAGGCTCATAACGTCCAAGTCTTTTTCCCTCCTGAGTCTGCGGAACAGTCATCGGTCCTTCTAGTCTATGATCCTTTTTCACCCTCGGCCTCACCTTCTCCTGTTGAGAAAGAGAAGCATCTGGATGACGTCGCTACGGAGTTACTTAAGATGGCCAAGGAAGCTGCTGATATCAAGAGCGAGCGCATTCCTGTTGAGAAACGTTGGCATGAGGCAGTGGTCGGAAAAGATGGTACAACTCTCAACGCGTAAGTGTGTACATTCTCGGACCTGGACATCACACAACTAGTTCTTCCAGAATCATCGGGGAAGAAAAGGCCTTATCGATCAAGGTCGGCGCAGAGGCGGGCGATTCGTCTGGTCATGATGTCATCTTAGTCCGTGGGGTCAGCCCAGATGTCGATCGTGCTGTCAAGGAGATCCTGCAGGTTGTAGAAAATGCCAAGAACGATGCTATCGTCAGCAGTTATGTAAGTAAATACAACTTGTACCGATTTTGTTCACGATCTACTCACAACATTATAGTCTACAGAATTCGAGATTGACAGGGAATATGTTGGTCGGGTCGTTGGTACGCAGGGATTCGGTATTAACAAGCTGCGAGATCAACTCGGTGTGAGAGTGGATGTTCATGACGAGGCCGAAGAAAAGGAGAAGGACATTGCCAAGAAGAAGAAGCCCGTTCACTTAAAATCTAGATTTAAGGTTGGTTATTACATGCACGTTGAGGGATGGAGCTAACACAACACAGATCACGGGACGTAAGGAGAACGTTGAAGACGCCAAGAAGCGCATCTTAACCCAGGTGGAGAGATTGGTCAGTTCCATGCAGTTGCCACACCTAGCCAGTCTTTGACATTCAATACAGGCAGACGAAACATCTGAAACCCTCAAAATTCCATCAGAGTTCCATGCCTCCTTGATTGGGCAGAATGGTAAATATGCAATTCGCCTGGAGGAAAAATATGGTGTCAAGATTACATTCCCTCGGGGGTCCTCGGAAAATGGCGAGAACAGGACTCGTGAAGTTCTTAAATCTGATGAGGTCCTCGTGAAGGGTGGCAAGAAGGGTGTAGCCGGCGCTAAATCCGAACTTCTCGACGCTCTCGAGTTTGAAAAGGAGTCTAACCACGTCCTGAAATTTACTGTTCCCACCCGTGCTGTTGCGCGTATTCTCGGCAAAGGTGGCGCAAACATCAACGAAATCAAGGATGACACAGGCGCCCAAATCGACATCGACAAGGCTACGGATGATGACAACGTCATCGCAAACATCTCTGTCCGTGGAACCAAGGATGCTATTGACGCCGCCAAAACGGCCATTTTAGCAATCGCTGAGCAGGTCCCTGAAGAAGCGTCGGCATCGCTTGACATCGAAACCAAGTTCCACAGGACCATCATTGGGGCTGGTGGTCAAGGCCTGAAAGACTTGATCTTTCGGTGCGGTGGTCCATCGGATTTCAAATCGCAAGCAGGCCTTATTCGATTGTAAGCAATTCTTTGCTGGTGCATGACCTCTAGCTAACAATAATATCAGCCCCCGGCAGGGTGAGCCCACCGACGAAGTGCGTCTTCGTGGAGAACCTGCTCTGGTCAACAGGATCAAAGCGGAACTTGAGAAAACAGTGGCTATTTTAAGAGATCGCATTGTTCTGGCCGTCGAAATCCCAGCAACCTATCATCGTAATCTTATCGGCAAAGGCGGTCAGCACCTAACCGAGTTGCAATCCCGCACTGGTGTTCAAGTACAATTCCCCGGCTCCCGATCCTATGGTTATATGGAGGAAGCTGTTAATGCAGATGAAACCAAGGATGCGGACCCCGCCGACATTGTCAAGGTATCTGGGTCTCGTTCTGCCTGTGAGACTGCCATCAGCGAACTCAAGGTACGCAACCGGAGGTAGTAAACCCCGCTGCAACGATTGACCTCTTCGCCAGGCACGATTCGAGAAGGTTTCCACTCCTGTTACTCCTGTTGAACTCCTTACCACCGTGGTGTCTGTACCCTTGAAATATCACCATGCAATCTTGCAGCACGGCAGCTTCTTCCGTAATCTCCGATCGTACGGTGTGCATGTCGACCTAGCTGTTCACCCTCAGAGATCTGCGGTACCTACGTATCCACCTCAAGATGCCACATCTACAGCTCGAATTGATGATACCGATGAAGATGTTTCAGAATCAAACTGGCGGGTTACACTCAATTATCAGGACGCGGAGGAAGGTGATTCAGAGTGGACGCTGAAAGCAAAGGACGCCCCGAGTCTCGAGCGCGCAAGGGGTGATATCGAGGCAGCCATTGAACAGGCTGAGGCGATGACTCATGTTGGCTTTTTGACTCTTGCTGATCGTTCCTCGTTCCCAAGAATCGTTGGAACGAAGGGCTCTAATGTTGCTCGTCTGCGTGCTGAGACGAGTGCAGACATCACCATCAGCAGAGATAGCAATGTCATTGTCATCATTGGTGCGTTTCTCTATCTCTACGAAACGATCAAGCTCAGATCGATGGCAGGTTCTGAATCTGCTGTGGAGGCGGCGAGGGAGGCGATTCTTCAGCAAGCCGCGTCCTCTCCACGATCGGGTCGTCGTTCAGACTGGTGACCTGCGGTCTGGTCTAGTCATTAAAATATGCATGAATGGAATATTTATATGGCATGTATCGACACAAACTAACTGGAATGAAATGAGTACATTGGACTGGAGAATGACATTTATGACCTGACCGCCTGGGAACTTGGGAGCAGTCTGAGGTACCACAGTCACTACTTCCTCAACTCGCAATCCCATAGATATTATAAGACACCTGGAGATAATGATGGACTAATTCTTCAATGCTCGACGTCGTAGCTCGAGTAACTTGATCGAAGACAAACTCCGACCTCTTTCTTCAATTGATCAAGTTGCAGATCTGCCATTACAAACGTCGAAAGCGAGTCCTCATTATAATGCGTGTAGTGATGATGGGTTTGGTTGAGCCGCCAACTCCCATCGTCTTTCTCATGCTTTAAGCCTGTAAACCTGATACGATGCTCGGCCAGCGCATGGTGAGCCTCAAGCCCAGCCCGCTTCATCAATACGGCCTCCTGCAATTCCTGGTCTGACAGCTCCTTCAAGATGCCGTTGGCGAAGAGTTGGTCACCCTGTAAGGGAGATAAGCCTAGAATGGGGTTGGATTCTGCATCGCCGCAAGATATGGCTCTATCAGCATCGGAGCTCGAGGTCTTATATGTGAAACGTATTTATGACGATCATAGCTATGGGTGTTGGAGCTTGAAGGACTTGTATAGTTGTAAGCGGTCGGCCACGCATATGAATCCGACTATCCTTATTGGAAGTTAGCGATTTCAGGTCGGCTGCTTCAAAATCATAAATGTTCCTCGCACGTTTGAAGTTCCAAAGTAACGCTGTACAACTTGAAGTTGCACCTTGCCGCTTGACTAGTCTCCCGTAGGCAGACCCTAAAGCAGGAAGACAGTCGTTCCTACTCTTCTCCGCTTGACATTGAGTCAAACACTCGTAATATGCTGACGACACGGTAGTGCTGTGCGCCGCATCATGGCTTTCTTCTCACCATTTACATCAATTTACCGCTGGGTCGCATCGACTATCGTTTTAGTGCTGCTCAAGGTCGCCCTGGAGCATGTGCTATCGCTACGGACAGCTTTCGCGAAGATCAAGTACGTGTTTCTACCATGCGTGTGTCTAAACACACACGACGCAGCGCTGGCGCTTATTTTGAGTAGGAACTCCCCAGGCCGTCAATTGCTATGGATCGACCCGTTTAGCCCCATGGCTGTAATCCTACGTCCCATATTCCCGAGACCAAGCATGTTTGGCTACGTTGCGGCCAAATGTTCATGTACGCATTGTTTCCCTTCCTTGCATCATTGCAACGAACGACCTTTTATTAGTCCACAAAAAATTTGGAGCTACGGCCTTCGCGTCCGTCAAGAGCTCGGTAGCTCGGCCATACTTCTGGCTTGCAGATGCCGAGGCTATAAGAGCTGTGACTTTAGATAGACACACCTTCCAAAAAGACATTGCTCAGCATAACATCCTTAACTTTTTGGGAGGGAACGTCCTTATTTCAGAAGGGTCGGAGTGGAAGCGTCATCGTTTAGTTGCTATGTCAGCCTTCAACGAGGTAAGTTGTCTTCTATTATTCAATTCATCCTATCTGTTTAATTTTTGTGCTTTCAAGGCCAATGTTGCGCTGGTTTGGGCAGAAACGATGCGTGTGGTAAACGAATGGTTCGAACAGCTCGACGCCGCCGGTCCCGTTATTCCTGTGGATATCTTGCAACCCATAACACAGGTACGAGATATAATCCAAGCATCTATAACCCCAGATTCAAATTAGATTCAGGTAACACTCCTGGTCATTGCTTCCGCAGGTTTCGGTAAAAGGCTCTCCTTGACTGCTGAATCGTCCGCGGAGCTACCTCCCGGCTGCAAGCTTACATTTCAATCTGCGGTTGTGAACTCAGTCAACAATATCATCTTCAGAGCCATCATCCCAAGATGGTTTTACCAGCTCTCGCGGCTGATCAAAGTGCCTTATCTTTCATCCCGCGCACTGATGACGCAGCTTGCCTTTGATGAGTTACAAATCCATATGCTTGATCTAGTTGCCGCTGCTCGTGCTGAAATCACGTCTGGTAAACGCTCAAGCACTACGGGCACAGCATTATTGTGGAACCTCGTCGAGGCTAACATGAATCAGGACGGGGACTCAAAGAGGCTCACTGACGCAGAACTGCTATCTAATATATTTGTGAGTATGCAATTTGTACTGACTCTATATTGCTCAGCCATCCTTCTGCATTAGATTTTCCTTTTTGCTGGGCACGGTTAGTCGGTGTTGTAGTCAGAGGTGCTTATGTCACTCGGAAGCTGATGTCCTACCAGAGACCTCTGCTCATACGCTCTCCTTCGTATTTGCATTGTTAGCCCTTTTCCCGGACTGTCAGCAGAAACTGTACGAAGAGGTTACCCGCGTGTTGCCAGCAGATATACCCGCTACACAGTTGACGACAGTAAGTTTTTGTCATGCTACCGTGAACATATTGGCAACCAAGATACCAACAGAACTACAAGGACCACATGGAGAAGCTTGTCAGAATTCCGCGTTTCGTTCGTCGCATATACTGACATGCACTTGGTCAAGGAATATACTTTGGCATGCATACGCGAAACACTTCGTTTGTTCCCTGTCGCACCTCGCCTACCAAAAGTTGTGTGCAAGGATGCCGTCCTACCAGGCACCTATTTTGTCCCCGGATCGAAGGATAAACCGTCTGTCGAAACTGGCAAGTTCTCAATGGCCATTCCGGAGGGGAGCGTTATTTGCATGGATATATGGGCAATGCACCTAAATAGTGAATCATCCTTATCTCGGATAAGGTTTCCAGTGCTGATCTCTGCCTTGCTTCGCAGCTCTATACTGGGGAGAAGATGCTGAAGAGTTCCGGCCTGAACGCTTTATCGACACCGAGTCCTATCAGTGGCCAAGAAACGCATGTGAGCGTGATAATTTCCATAATCAACGCGGCTCTGCCGAGCTTACGTTCGTGATCGTGATCTGTTCAGTCATGCCATTTTCGAGCGGTCCAAGATCATGTATAGGTCAACGATTTGCGAATGCAGAAATGACCTGTATCCTTGCAAGCGTCGTGCGTCGATACCAGATACTAGTACCGGACGACCTGGCGATGAAACCTTTGGAGGAGCAGAAGGAGGCATTGCTTAGGTGGACATACAGCATCACACTGGCACCGTCGAACGCTCGCCTTAAGCTATCCCGGCGATTTTAGGCTTGGAACAAACATTCGTTGTTGTGCTTGTTTCTCACTGAGCTCTGTGAATACTATATACTGTGCAAGTATAACTTTCATACAATGTACCCGAAAAAAAGTACAATCGTCGGAAGCACCGATAAACAACCTCTGCTACAGTAGTTTCGAATGTTGAACTTAACGTAGTGACTTACATGGACCACCACGGCTCGTCGGACTGGCAACGTCAACGCAAACTTCGTAAATACTATTCGAGTATTTCTAGCCTTAGGTCGGGTAACTGGGATTTACGGATGACTACAAGATCTCTACAAGATCTATGAACGTCGACATCACGCGCGCCGGGTACGACTCCTTTGGCCCTCCGTCAGAGCCTATATCCATCCGCAAGTTTCTCGATGACACTGCCTCACTCGGTCACCCATGGACGAAGGACCTGCTTGACCCTGGCTGGCAGAGCTTCTCAATAGACGAGCGGGCTGCCGTAGAAGAAGAGTGCTCTGGAAGGTATGCTCGCGAGCGCCGTCCTACTATCCGTCGCGTTCATCCGAACCCTATGACCGGTCTAATCTCTACCCTCATCTAGCGTCGCCGAGCTCAAGGCTACCGTCGAGGAGGTATGGGATAACCCCATGTTCTCTGCACACCTCAACCGCATGCACGCTGCCGCCGTAGACACAGTCCATCGTCAAGCTGGCGGTCCGGCCCCAAAAGGGCGCAAGCGAAAACTTTTACCAGATCCAGAGACGGCGGAAGCCCAGCCAGAGGTGCGTGCGTTACAGGAGAAGCTGGATGCGATTTCTCTGCAATGTTGGGGGTAGGTCTTGTTCCCTATGCCGTCTGTGCTCGTGTGTTCTAACTTGCTGGTGCAGGCTCAACCAAGACGCTGCATTCTTCATGCGAGCGTCCAAGCACTCTGACTTTAACGCGCTCGAGCGCGTCAAGAAATTGGGACGTGGCACGCTGATCCGTTCTTCTCGACCGCCTCGTTGTGCCGGGCCCAGGTCCTCTTCGGCACTGGATGAGGATGGTCCGCGCCGAGATGCACTCGTGACGTTCACTGTGCACAATCGCGTCCCGTGGATTCATAGCCAGCTCACGCGTTCCTCGCAGCATGTCGTACTGTCGTCTCAGACCCTCGCAGACTTGGTTCAGGTGATTCCTTGTGATTCGAGCGAGATGCCGAACGAGGTACTGGATGACGGCCAGGTCAACGTGGTCGGGTATGTGTACGAGGGCGAGGAGCAAGACCGAGAGCCAGGATGCTTGTTGCTCGTTGAAGGCATTGTGTATGGCGACGGACGACCCGGAGACGATTATGCAGAGTGCGTCTGTCCATGGGATGTACCTTTTTTTTTTTTCCCAGCTCACTTTCGCCACAGCAAACTCCTCGCTCATTTACAAAGCTTGCGAGATGAGAAGCGACCGCAGATCACCAAGTCGCCTACGTCGCTTAGCCAGACACCCATTGCGTCTCTCGCTCTCCGGATCAATCAACCATACTGGATGCTCCACCAGGGGAATTGCGAGCACTTTATTGTCATCGATCAGATCAGGTGCGTGATCGTTCTTCTGATCGGCGGCACGTTGCCATCAGTTGATC
>JBBPLX010001189.1:0-10688 GCA_038090015.1 Leccinellum albellum | reverse complement strand
TTGCTCGAATGGCAGACTTATGTCCCGGCATTTAAACACAATGGAAAATGGTGGGCTAGGTGCAGCGCCCAGATTTGGAACGAGGTTTGTACTGAACACCTGTTCCCACCTTGTCGTTCATCACATCCCGTAGATATCGGACTTCGACATGATCGCAAATGCCCTGAAGGATGCTTGTGGCAAGGTGAAGGAATTGGCAGCGCAGCAGAGCAAAACGTAGGAAATTATCATTGCTCGCCATGCATATGGTGCGATGTAAAGTGTAGTTTTTAGACAGATATTGTTTGGTGCTGACCTATGATATTCAAGCATACAGAAAGCAAGCGCACAGCTTTCATCCCGAGTTGAAAGCGATACGACCTCACGTTGTGGGAAAGGTGTACAATGTAACATCCTTTGGCAATAACTTACTGTCATGACAACATTCCCGATGCTTACATCTCTATCTGGGTCGAGGAAGACTACAAAGCTCCTTGAGAAGCTTCGTCTTGTAAGCTAGGTACAGAAGGCTGGACACTGGGAAACTCAGCACGTACGGTGACAGCGTCTATATCAAGACCGCAGTCGGCGATGAGTCCAATATTGCCCAGGTAGAGAATGACTACGATGATCTGACGTGTTTTGAGCAACGTGCCGCTTGCAGCCCGATGGACTTGAGCGTCAATTTGAGCTGTTCAAGGCGGTTGGCGTCGATACCACGGACACCGTTTCGGCAGGTGCCAGCGTTGGTTTGCCGGCTGAGATATATAACTGCATTCACCAGATGCGGCACCACCACTACTCGGTTGAAGTTACATTCAAGATAATCGTCCGGCGACTTGATGCCACATGAACCATCCTTGAGTCGTCCATTTCCAATTCAAGCAAAAAGGGCTCCGAGCTTGCAGGCCAGGTGTCGGCAACGGACCCGGAGTTCGTCATGGGCCCTTTCAGTCCGAATGCCTCTCGCTTTGGTAAACACACGGAGCTCCAGTTTCACCGACAAAGGGTGTCTTGATGGCAAGTCGGCGAGTTTCCAACTTTCCGCTGTCTGTGGCACTACGGGGGTAAGACATAAGCACCATGAATCGCCCTAGCACATCGAATGTAAGAGGCCATACCTGATAATGATAACCTGGTCCCGGGTAGTGCACCTCATGTGGCAATAGACGTTGTTAGTGAGCTAAAGATGGGGTGGGAGGATGTCTTGTTCTTGGCCATGTCCCGGTGCTCTGCGGCATACGATAGAGTTAGCATTGGAACTAACTTACTTGTGCGGGTTCATGATGACGTGGGCAGAGGACCCAAGGTTTATGAAGATGGTGTCCACCATAAAGCGTTTGCGGAGGCAGGTGACAATGGCTTTGTCAGAAACGGGTGGAATTATAGCAAGGTCTGTGACAGCCTTGAGGCGTTGCCGCATGCACAAGCACTCATTCATGTAGACCGCTCGTTTCATGTAGGGCCATGACAAGACCTGAGTGTCATCACGAAGGGCAGCGCAAGGGCGGCGAATTCTTGCATCGAAACGTCAGAGCCAGGAAGAAGAAAACCGTCAGTGAGAGAAGCAACTGAAGAATCATCCGTAGAATTGACATTGCCGAGGATATCATTGAGTGGAAACTTGATGGTAGGACGTAACATGCTGAGACCACGGGAAGAAGTGTTGATGTGATGTAAACAAGGTACTGCGGGTGTTGCCGAAGGACTCTATTCAGTTGCAGTAACCTGGAAGGCAAGCTCAATAGAATTCTTTTTGCCTGGTTAGAAACCGACAGCTCAACGGTCTTGATGGCGAGCCGGCGGTTGATTGATCCGGCACCCTCTACACTGTCAGTAGCGCCAGTGTGGGAGCAGCGGAGAAGGGAAACAAGGTCAGGATTGAGGGAAACAAAGTTGCGGTTCAGGAACCCCTGGGAGGAATCAGTGACGTATTGATTGATGGTAAACGTGGAAAACGGTGGAATACATCGAGTGATCGAATGGGAGAGCTGTGATTATCCTCAAGCTATTTTCCAGCAGATCTGGCGAATGAAACGGATAATACTATAGCATGTAAGACGGGAGATGTGAAGAAAGGATGTCTAGGAACTTACTGTGCCTCCTTGTCTTCGATTTTCAAGTTATGTGGGACACTAAATGTCCCGAGTTGCTATATGTGGGTTGATTACATACGCGAGTAGACGAAGAATGTAAATGACATCCGAGTCGGAGTCCTCATCTTCGAAGACAATTAGCAGCTACTTATAAGTAAACGAACGTGTATGTCCGGATTCCCGTCATGCTAAACGACACCGTCCGCGTTCTCCCGGTCTTGTACACATGACTGCCACAAAGTCCCCTCCACAACATTCTGCCTCCACAGATGTTTACAAGAAGCCGCCGCCAGCGTTTGGCCACGATGCCCTCGCGCTTTTCGGCTTTGATCCCAACTATATTAACCTCAACCATGGTACGTTTTAAGTCCTCCTGTGAAATTCATTGCGACATTTCTCTTAGGTTCCTACGGCTCACTGCCACTTCCCGTCCGTGCCTTCTGTGATGCACTGACCGACGAAGTCGAGTCCAATCCAGACAAGTTCATAAGAATCACTTGCATTGATCATTGGAACCGTGCTCGAGAACGGATCTCCAAGCTCATAGGAGCGCAAGCTGATGAGTGCGCCCTCATCAACAATGTCTCGCATGCTCTTGCGACCATCCTGCGCAATTTCACGTACAACGAGGGCGACATTTTGCTTGGAGGTCATCCTTTGAGTCTGCGGGATCACCTCCGATGGCCTGACTTTTTTCTGCCCAGCGACGACCACATACGGTTCTGTGACACAGACGCTCAAGTACCTCGGGGACATTCCGCCCTACCCCAGTTTGTCGACGTTCAATCTTCAGTTCCCAACGACTCGTGCGAAGATAATTGAAGATTTCGAAGAGCATATCAAGGAGCTAATAAATATCGGCGATGCAACGGGGAAAAGGAAGATCATCGCAATCATCGATAGCATCGCTTCCAACCCAGGTGTTTTGCTTCCATGGAAGGAGATGGTGGCAATTTGCAGAGAGGCAGGGGTCATCAGCGTCGTGGACGGTGCCCATTCGATCGGCCAGGAGCTGGATATCAATCTATCTGAAGTACAGCCTGACTTCTGGGTTTCTGTATGTCCTTCCTTGTTGTTCTTGGCGTCGTGACAGAACCTTTCCAAGAATGGCCACAAATGGCTCTTTTCAAAGAGGGGGAGTGCCATTCTCTATGCCCCTAAGAGGTCTGATTGGTTCCCTATATTTTCTGCTGTCTGTACGCTGAGTCGGAAGAAAATAAGGAACCAACATCTCATCAAGACCCCGATTCCTACACCGGTCACCTATAACTCTCCACACGATGATGATTACAAAGGCCCACAGGGCTTTTTGAAGATGTTCCAATGTGCGTATTGGTCGGGTCACTGTTTCTATCATTCCTTCAGTGGTTATCTGGCTCTAGATAACGGAACGATTGACTACGTCCCACTGCTGAGTATAAACGCAGGTTGGTTAGTATGTTTCACGCGAACCTTGTTCCTGACGTGTGAGTAGCACTCGACTTTAGAGAATGGTTAGGTGGGGAACACAAGATCAACGAGTATACCCACGCGCTTGCGATCACAGGCGGTAAACGTCTAGCAGAACAACTCGGCACGAGCGTTCTGGATCCAACTGGCGAGTTTACATTGAGCATGGTTGGTGGACACTAGACAACTGTTCATCCTCGGGTGCTCATCTAGGGTACTTGATTTAGGTTGACGTAGAATTGCCCATCCCTGGCGAAATCGAGTCAAGCGACGAGGTCCACCAGCTCTTTGTCGATATCTTGTTGCTCGACTGGCAGACGTATGCCCCGGCATATAAACACAATGGAAAATGGTGGGCTAGATGTAGCGCTCAGATTTGGAATGAGGTTTGTACTGAACATGTATTCCCACCTTATCATCGTTCACCACATCTCGTAGATTTCGGACTTTGACGTGATCGCAAACGCTCTGAAGGATGCTTGTGGCAAGGTGAAAGAATTGGTAGCGCAGCAGAGCAAAGCGTAAAAGATCTGACATCATCATCGTTCGTCATGTATATGGGGCGCGCTGTAAAGTTTGTAGTTTTTAGACTGAGACATCGTTTGGTACTAATACCTGGCATCCTTGCGGGCGCACGCTCGAATCTTGGGGACATCACTGAAAGATATGGCAGAAGATCCGCACAAATAATACGGAGCGTTTTATTTACTTCCAACACCCTTTTTTCAATGCACCACGAAAATTCCGAATCGCTAAAAGGCAATCGCAGAGCACAGAAAATTCTTTCGGGGGCTACATGCAAATCTGAAGATGTGGTTCGGTGTAACTATCCACTATTACTAATGAAGACGTCTGTATGTCAGGACCCGGTTTAAAGTTCCTGGACAAGAATGAGCGTCAAACATCCCTCGCGAGCGGGGGCTCGTACCTTAGGCTCGCCTGTAGCCCATGTGTCTTTCCCGAATGTGACGCACGATGCTTTCACGGTTCAACTTATCACTGGCCCCCTTCAGTCGGCAGCCCATCCACCTACAGGGCAAGCGGTGATTGCGCGACATGTTCTTGATGTAGTGAGCAATGGCAAGATGTCCCGAAATTTCTTCCTGGGTGATCCGTACCCCGCACACGATCCCATTGTCCACCCACCTGCAGATGTGGGACCTCGTCTCTTCGTGCGGGAGCAATTGTTCCGGCAGTGACGAGGTCCAGGTCGGGGGGTAAGGAGAATGGCTAGTAAACGAGCGATTGCAGCGAGAGCTTCGGCGTTCATGGGGCGCTCCCGCCCCCATCATCCGATCTGAAGGGATAAAAGAATATTGTACCAACGAAGTAAGGGTAGCCATCTCTGGATATCCAGACGATGTTGGGAGGAAATCACAGTATACAGGAGGAAGACAGGGAACGAATGGCTTTGCGGTGTTCTCGTTATCAGTTATTGAGAATGCATCATGAGTGAAAAACATACGGTGGACGGATAAGTCGTCGACTGACCCCAGAGAACACCGCCTTGCCGGTCAAACAGAGGTTGTCGGTCTGGTGAAGTCAGACACGGAGTCCCACTGGGATGGATTGCAACATGACTATTTGTTTGCCACTCGGATTGCATGTCAAGCAACCAGGGCGTGTTATCTTCAATTGAATGCCTTCCAGTTAAGCAGAGTCCGAGTCCATGGTCGTCGCTGCTAAGGAAGTTATGAGGACAAGAATACGACATGGCTGGAAAGACCATGCACCTCTCTGAGATTGGCATCGACAAATTCAAATTGTGGTCGTAGATGTGCAGCACTTTGGGAGCAGTCATAATATATAACATCGGCCAGGAGAAGAGGCTCACGTCTGACGTCCTTATCAAAAGGCATGTTGTTATGTCAAAGTTATGAGGACAGGGGCTCAGTGATGATGGGTGCAGAGGAGATTACTGAGCTAGCGGTTTGTTGCAAATGCAAAAATGTTGCGTACATTATATACTTGTTTTCCCTTTGTCTGAGAAGGTTTGGAAAGGATGTGATCTGGATCTCGTAGCACTCGGCATAAGTTCTTGGTAGCTGTATCACGGTTGAGCACGCCACTAATAATGACGGCCACTAAGAGGGTGTGAAGCTTGCCTCTTTTGGACGGACGGCTGGTCATCCCGGGCGAACTGAAAGTGAGTGGCAGTATTGAGCACGCCACTATTAGTCTAGTAATGACTGCCACTAAGAGGCTGTGGAGCTTGCCTCTTTTGGACGGCTGGTCATCCCGGGCGAATTTGACTCAGTAGCGGTGTGGGAAAGCGGACCAAAAATGGAAGGGAAGGAGCGCCGAGTGCCTTTGACGTGTCTGGAACGAGACTAACTCAAAGAAGTTCCGTAAGAGAGCACCGTTCAATTCGCCCGGGATGACCAGCCGTCCAAAAGAGGTAAGCTTACAGCTGTTTGCAGAATATATGGCAATCGTGTAATTTTTTTGAGGCACGAGCCACCTTCAAGTTGGTGTGCGGCTGGTGTGCGGGAATCATAATAGTCAACGACAAAACGAAACAACATTATCAAAAAAAAACCCCGAATTATTGCATCTATTTTTCGTACTGAATTATAGACGGTGAGATGTGGTTTGGGTGAGACGAAATTTTGTTGCCGCTTCGATAGGTCTCTCCGGTGAATCTCATCGTTGTCATCACGTCAGAGGGCACGATAGAGCATTGTGTTTGTCGTCCTCATGTCGTGGGGTTGCGACATTGTGCTGCCTCGTTGTAGTTGTCTCGTGTCTTGTTGCCGCTATCACATTGCCACCGTCGTGGTAGCCATCACAGAAGAGTGTTGTAGATTATAATAAAGACGGTGTAGCCGGGAGAAACGTTAAAGGCCAGAAGAGTTGAAGCAAGATCGCACTTTACTGGTCCTGAGAATCGAGCGTCATCTCAAATTTTGCATCCCCCTTGGATCTCTATGCACGCAGGCTGAAGGTCATGATCGAGGAAAACTAGAACTGGTGTATCACGGTTCTTGTTGAGGCCGATAGCTTGGTATAGGTTCGAAGTAAAGTTTAAAGTTGACCTCGCACCGTTTGCAGGCAGTGCTGAAAGGTAAGGGGAAGATGGGTGGTGTGTTACATGAAGCCGGAACGCTCAGGCAATATTTTGGGCGTCAAATGGTGCTAAATAAAAACAGCTGAAATACATTCAGTGTGTGAAGGAACATTGTTGCAAGTTGTGATGATCCCGGTGATCATGGTCTCGGCCAAGTTTGACTGGGTATCAACGTTGCAGTGTAGGTGGGCGGAGAGGGTTCAATGGATGCGGGAAAACGATGAGGGCATGTGAAGGCACGGCGCGCGTCGACGATGTATTTTGGGTGAATTAAATCATCGGACGAGAACGGACGATGGGTGCGGGACCAGTGGGGGTACGTACAGGCTGACGCAGGTGGACGAGGTACACATCGCTGTCGCCCTCGTGATGCGCACGCCTGTCCTTGCCCGCCTTTTATCTAGCCTTCCCCACCTGGACCACCTCGTTTGAGGACGGCGTGCAGCAGCGGCGGCTCGCTCTCGTTCTGTCACGGGCGCACGGTGATCACCGTCGTCGTCCATGTCCACCCTGCCCCTCCCGCACGGACATGCATAGGTACTCAGTCACTCATTCCCGCCTTCACCAATGCTCACAACGCACACAGCCCGCCGGCACCCTGGCCTTCACTCGCGCCGTGCGCACACCCCCCCTTACCCCTGCAAGGGCGGTTTCCAAGACGTAGAAACTTTGTTGAGATTTCGCGCGCATCTTGGAACTTGGACCATTTTTCTGGTTCTTCTTTACTTACAATTGATGAATGTGACAAGACTTGAACAAAAAGAAAGCACTGAACGGTAAGTTAGCTTACAACAGAAAAGCTAGGGCAAGGGACATACTGAAAAAGTTAGGTCATCGCGTTAGTGCCAACTTGAAGGATCGACATCCATCCACTCAAGCCGTATTTTCAATGCACTCGAAGGCTATTTCGTTGCTTCTTTGCATCCGAACTTGACCGAATTATTTCACCACATGACCAGACGGGAAGGAGAGGTAACGATGATGACTGAAGTGACAATGGCTGAAGAACGTGCGGTGGTATATGGGACGGAGGATAAAGGATGTTCTGTAAAAAGCAGCGGCTGCGTGATGCATGGGTGACCTTCTGGAAATCATGTGACGTCCTAGATACAGACAGCTTCTGCAAGCTGCAGGAGAATTTGTAATATCTGGTACTCAACCATGCCTACAACGCCGAAGTCAAGCGTGGGTAATATGCAATGGGAACGACATTCTTACTAGAAATTTCTTATACTTGTTAATACGAGTCGATGGTGTGTATATATCAACTTCGAACGACAGAAACGAACTCTAAGCGTATACTGATGAGCATCGATCGTTAACAGCTAAGACACCAAAAAGTTTACCCTCAGATTATCGTATTTCATTGATCTACGCAGCGATGCCCCATTAATCTCAGAAGCTGTTCCGCCGGAAAAATAGAAGTCGAAAGATCCACAGGAGATGTCAGAAGAGGGAAAGCCAAGGTTTGTGGCTGTCTGCGGCTTCTGGTTAAACAGGGTCAGGGGGCACGGTGAGAGATATTTGGGGTAACGAAAACATACTCTCAGATCTTCATAACTTGGTACCCTGCGAAGTCCACGGAACGTGCGGGGTGAGGAGTGGTTATTACCCTCCGTGTCTACGCTCGTCGCGAAGGAAGTATCAGCGGGCAACGGGTCAATCTCTGAAGTGATTGATTTGGTCCCATTTGCTGTAGTGTAATCGGAGAGTGCGTCACTGGAAAAGGAAAAGAAGACTTCGGCATCATCATTCGACAGGGATATATGCGAGCGAGATGACGCCAGTTCTGTCTGTCCTATATCCGCCACTTCAACTAGTAACTCTGTGCTCCTGTCTTCCTCCTCGATTGTATGCAGCTCGCGAAGAGAGAATAGCGAGGGGATCGAGTCAAGTTGAGACGGCGACGCGATGAAGAGCTGCGCAGTTGCTGATGGGAACGAGGCTTCGGCTAGGTTAAATGGGGTGACAACCAAATCTTCCGTGCGCTCGCAGACTACATTCCCTTCGTAAGCGATGGGGGAAGCAATGGAACTCGAACTAGTGCGCTGAGGAGCGAAAGATGCGCATGCGGCTACCACATAAGCTTTGGTTCTGGTCTGTGTATGCTGAAGAACAGAGGAAGGAGACAAAGACGATAAACGGTCGCTCGTCGCGCGGTATCCGACGCTGGGGGTGGCGAAAGAGTCAATGAACAGCAAGGATGCGGAGACACGGTAAGTTGGCTTGAATAGTTTGGCGATGTTGTTCTTTGCTGACTTCAATTTGAGAAGAATCTTATTATGCTTCTCTATCTGCGTATCCCTGCACTCATCAAAGAGTGAGGAGGGAACTTTCTCCTAACAAATATTGCTGAGTGTCAATAACTCGCTGGAATAGCTTCACTTACTGCCTGCTCCAACGGCTTCGGCTTGAATGAGCTATGATCCACGACGGTAGTAGCGGCACCAAACTTGAACATCTTCTTGGACGAGAAACGCTCAACATCGACAGGAAGGAGGTACTCGGAAATACGCAGATTACGACCGATCTTATCCTCGTCGAGGGTCTTAGCAGTGTGGAACTCGAAGGGGTTGGGGATGTTAATGGTCATGATGGCGACGCGCGTACTGAAGCGACTTCGTGATAACGGCAGAAAAACGAGCGATTGCAAATCCTGAGAGAAATGGGCGGGAGGGAGCATCCACTTTTATAGTCCAAATACGGTTGGCTTCAGCGGCCGACAATTGTGAAGTTAACCGTCAGCCACGCTTAGTGGATCAAACCAGTCAAGATTGAGCTAGGTCCTCGATCGATTACTAAGTAAACCCGAGGGAAACTTACCAGGCGTCTTCGGCGAGAGGTTCATGGGGCAAGGTGAACTGTCGTTGGCAACCTTCCTTGGTGGGGCACATCGCAAGAAAGAGAGTTTACATGACATAATATTGAACAACTTGAAGTTCCTAGTAGTTCCATTCACGCCTGCCCGTCAGAGTCTTGGGGCGGGAGCACTGCCATAGGATCGTAGTAGACGTGTGCCTTCTGGAAATTAGTACTTGAGATCGAAACGCTCTCGCGTACGATAAAAATTACACTTCATAGCTCACGTTGTCCGTTGAGGAGGGGTTGGGTTGTGGCACGGTGCGTCGTATCAACAGTTCTACTGTCGCCTTAGCGTATTGTGTAGGACTAGGTTAACCAGTTGCTACACAATAATATCGCTTGTCCAAAAAAAAAATTGCGGCAGGTTGAAAAAACGCGAGGATTATTTTGCAGCAGATATCCTGCCACAATTTTCGCGCGGGGTGAGTTTTTCGTGGTGGGCCCCACTGGCGGGTCGAAAAAAAAACGCGGGGATTATTTGTGCAGATATCCCGCCATAATCTGTTGCCAAATCTGGTCGTAACGATAAGATGCGACTCCTGACATTGAACCAATATCATGTCTTCCTGTGGAAACCCATCCATTGACCATGATGGACTCATGCCTCGTAAGCAGGCAAATAATGTCTTATCACATTCACTGAAGTACTCTTCCTAGGACGTATCAGGTTCAATGGCGGGAGAAGTTGTGTAAAATGTAAACTTAACCCAGGAAAAATCGTGATACGCCATGCAGTGTACTGCAAGTATGTACCATCTTTCCTCTGCCGTGTTCTTTCAATTGAAGAGGTACTCCCAACTTTTCCCCAGGGACTGCTTCACCCCTCTCGTAACCATAAAGTTTCGGAGGGCTCTGGAGCCCACCGTAAACGCCAATTCCGGGACATCCAAAAGACCCAGACTCAAAGCCTCAGGATCCTTGCTACTTGGCTTCTCTGGTGGCCTTGGTTCATCCATTCTCCTCGAAATGCTCCAAAGGACATATTTCGCTAACGGGCCCTCCACGAATGGCATCGCTCAAGGGGGCACAAATCATCCACGCAATGCGGGCGTGTGGTCGTCATGTGCTGTATGTTACGTGGAAGTCTGCAACGCGTTCCCTGACGTGCGAAACCTCACCGTTTCTATACTGCGATGACTATAACTAAAATCACAGATGCGTGACAGAATACCGGAAATCGGGAAGGCTCTTGCGTCCTACCCAAAGTTCGACTGCCTCCCGCTCCGGCTTGAATA
>JBBPLX010001188.1:0-10709 GCA_038090015.1 Leccinellum albellum | reverse complement strand
AGGTCCTGGAATAGTCGGGAACTCGGAAGAAGCAAGAAGAGAGACATGAGGCAGATAAGAGGAAGGTCTGGGAATACTCGGGAAGGAGAGAGAAGCAAGGATAAGTAATCTGCAGTAAGAAGCATGAGTCAGGAAGCTGTGGATGAGTAATGGTACATAAGGATGAGTCACAGAGATGAGTCACGCTAGTAGGTCACATGACCTGAGTGGTGTTACAAGAAGAGCAAGAGACAGAGTCAAGGGAAGAGTCAAGAGATGAGACAAGAGATGAGACAAGAAATGAGACAAGAGATGAGACAAGAGACAAGACAAGAGACAAGACAAGAGATGAGAGATGAGACACAAGAGAGACAGGAGACAGAGAGAGATCTAGAAAAGGCATCTAAGGAATAGGAGCAGTGGGAGGGTGAGGTGGTGATGAGGGAGTGAGGCTGTGGGGGGTGGCAGTGTGGAATAGGGGAAACATAGTTACAATCATAACACAAATAGCCATTCCCACTTCCTCTCGTCTGCTGATGTTGCATTCATTTGTATTGGGGCAGTCAAGGTCTTGACCATTTTGTGTGCCTTGTCAACTAGTTTGTGATCCAGTCCCACTCTTGTTTCCATCCTCAGTCCTATCTGCACACCAACAGTGGCAGATGACTGAAAGGAAATAGCTCTACTCCTTCCAATTTGTGCAAGCCACACACACCTCCATGCATAATAACAGGTCTGTCTATAGAGAAAGGGAAGCATTGAGTGGTCAGTCTGTGCTATGAAATGTCAATGTCAATGCCATACCTTCCCATTAATGCTGAGCAGAGTCATGAGCTAGCCAAAGGCAGGCAAGAATGTAAGCCTTCAAGAGCTAGTCTTGAACAAGGATTTTGACTGTTGGGAGGATCAAAGGAGGAAGTAAGAGCCTTTTATTTTATGTAAGCACTGCTTCAGCAAGTTGCTTCAGTATGACAACTAGCATGTGATGGAGACTATCAAATTGTTTTTGCTCATTTAACTTCATAGACACAGGTATGGTAGAAAAACTAACATATGTACCATAGAAAGACAAAAATGTTACATATTTTGTGTTGTGCTAAAGTGGGCATAAGAGACAGTATATTAGTATATAGCCACTAAATAAGGATTTTCAGGCTAGTCAAAGAAGTTGTTATCACCTGGATTAGATCCATGAATCTTGTACATCACAGAGTCACCAGAGCTATCATCATCTGATTTGCTATTACCCTCATTCTGAGACTTGACCACCCATTTGAAAGCCTCTAAGTCTGAGAATGAAAAACCTGTGTCAAGGTCATCAAATCCATCAAAAGTACTGTCAGCTTGGATCCTGATGAGACTGGATACATCCTCTGCACCAGATGTATCATGCCAACTCTCTGCTTCTGTATGGGGTAACTCCCACTAGCATATCCAGGTCTGCAATCAAGAGTTCATTTTTGAGATCATCAAATCCATTCAGGTGAGCAGAAGAGGTCCCAGGATTGATAGTATGCAAGTGATGCAAGAAACTGTACTGCACAGAGTCTTCAGAAGCCAAGCTGTTCACTGCTTTGTTGGTAGCACTGTCCTGGACATGAGAGTAGGTATGGCCAATATCAAGGCCCCAGTGGTACCTTAGCAACATGTCGTGGTTGACAAACCTTGTCACAGTACATCAATAAGGATGATATACATCAGAATTTAAATTCAAACTACCTGTTGATGTAGTAATAATTCTAATCTTTGCAATCTTTTGCTACAGAGGATAGCACAGCATGGTTCAGATGAAGCTGTCCCTTCGCAAATGCAGGAATGAGATGGCATCTCTCAATATATCTGCAGAGTTAATGAAGCCGAATGCATCTTCATCATTCACTGGAACGAACTGTAAGATATCAAGTCCAACCCCATGTTTCTGATCAGGTGCAATCCATTTGAACCAGCAAACATGTAGGGCTGTAGTCACTCAACCCTGGGCCTATGTACTGAGCATTTGCATAATAGGCACCAATAACATGGGCATAACAAAAACAATGTGGCACCACTTCTTGCCCTTCTCCCAAGGCCAGCAACATCATTATGTTGCAGTGGTTGCTGTTGGGATTCAAAGTGTCTTGGTTACAGTGGACATTGTAGGTAGTATAACTGACATGAAACACATTGTGCTGGTAGATGTGGTTGCTTCTCAACAAGACATGATCAGGGATAGCCATTGACATGTTATAGCTGCTGTCTAAACTGAGTACCATGGAATTGGGGCTAGATTCCAAAGCAAGCATATGAATAGATTTGATGTGGAGAAGGTGGTGGAGCTTCAATTTTGACACAAAGTGCTGCTTGTTTCATTGAACCTTTTGTCAACAACAAGCAAGTATAGACCTGCCTTGAGAGCTGGATCACCTAAATTCTTGCAAGTGAGACTATAGAGGTCAACAGGTCAATGTTGTGATTTCCTGACATTATAGTGTTTGTCCAGATCATGTATGACAGATTCAAAAGGGGCATGGCCAATTCTGGACTTACAGATATGGCATATTCTTGCTTGTTGTTGCTCAATACAAGCTATTTGATGAACAAACTCCTTTCAACTAGTACATGTGTATCTTGATTTACCAACTCTGTGCTCATACTCTTTCTAAGGTCAAGAATCAGCATTCAGTTAAAATATATGAATGAGTACATATTGGCTGAGTAGAATAAGAATTAGTTGTTCCAAACATCCAGATTGAAGCAGTGTAGTCACCCAGTGCATGAAGTTTGTACATATAAAGATTGAAGGTCTTCAGTTTTCATGCTGGATTTGAGGCAGTGGAGCACATCACAGTATCCTTATGTTGAGTGTGAGTGTGGGCCTCCCTACATTGATGATAATGTGCTTTGCACTTCAGCTCTTCAATTGGTGTGAAATGCAGGGCATGTATCTGCCTTGAAAGCATGAATATCATCCCCAAGACACCCTGTGATGTCATCCAACAACCAAAGAGTCTTGTCAGTGTGTATTCACAATTTTGCAAACCCATGCTACTGACAAAGCATGTAAAGAAGTGTGAGCCTGAGTACAGTAGTATTGTGGGGCTCGGGAAGCATGCCTTTAAAAACAGGAAGAGAGCACTGTGAAAGTTAGTTCAATTAGATTGCTATAGGGTATGGACATACCTGGAGTAGATCTTCAAAATCTTGAGCTGCAATTTGTTTCATCTCTGAGGCATTTTTCAAAAACCGTCAGATTGTATCTCTTCCAAATGAAGGGACCTGATGATATCTTGAAAGGAGGATGTTATTGCCAATTGGGACCATTAGCAAGAATGACTTGCCTTGTATCAAGTTCACATAGCTTGCTTCCTTTCAAACTCTCCACCATGCATAAGAGATAACTCAAGATAGCCTTCCAGATGCCAAGTTCAAATTCATGTAGCAAATCAACCACTAGCATGGCAAAAATGCAGAAACCAAGTCACTCCAAGAAAGTGTTCTATATATGCCCAGATAAATTAGCATAAATACTTTGAACCCTGCTTTGATTTACACTCACTATAGTAGGTATAAGCAACTTATCCTTGAGAAGTGCCTGTACTTGAGATGAATTGACAGCATAGTTTCTCTCATAGATGAGTCTTTGTGCATCTAAGACTTTGTTCTGTTGGTCATCATCATTGACATGAACTAACAGCTGACACAGAGTCATATCTTGTTGTGTACCCATAGAAGGAACATCAACCATGGTAATATTGCACCATGGACACAGACATGTTCCAAGGTTGCATATGGTCGCTGTTATGCAAGAGCATTCTCTCATACTGCAAACAGGAGCCTTCCTGACTCTACCCAAGCTACAACAAGTAGTTGGGGCTCACAGGATATATGTCACAAGGCAATATTAAGGATCTCATGAAGAGTTACATCAGATGTTTCAAGTAGTATTTTCAGGTATGGTCTGGTCTGGTTTTTGGGCTCATTTGGATGTAACCAAGACCATAATGTGTTATGGAAATTTCCTAATACAGAAAGACCAGACCAAAACTGATAAAAGAGCAAAAAATCAGTCTTTTATCAGTTTTTGGTCAGTCTTCGAATGGTTGTTAACTGGTTAAGTGACCCCTGAAAGATACTACAGACTCGTGGCTTCCTGCCCATATTTTTGTTATCTAAAGTGGTGCAGGGTTCATCAAGATATGATCATTTTAAGATTGCATGTCATTATGTATAATATTCACTTATGAAACCCATTACGGGGTACCAAATACTGTGGGAACCACACTTAGATGTGGCTGTACTGACTTTAGGGGTGACACCTATCTGTCATTTCCACCAGGAAATTTGTAATTCCGTCCATAGATGGCAAGGATATGGCCAATGTTGAGTTGGATGTCATTTTAGGAGGGACTTTGATAAGAAATAGCATAACTCAGTCAAATAAAATAGTAAAAATATGGAAAAATCAGGCAAAATCCATGGATATACTACCTAATAGGGGGTACCTTGGTTCCACCAAAAGACCAGTCTTAACCAGTTTTGGTTAGTCTTTTTGATTTTTCCAAACTTAAAAGACCATAACTGATCTAAATCAAAACCAGGCAAGACTGGACCAACCAGGACTGGTTACAGTTGGTACAGTCCAGTTAAAAATCAGTTTTTCATTGGTCTTGAGACCAGACCTTAAAATACTAGTTCCAAGAATTTGAAGTTGTAGGTGAATGGCAATGCCTAAGGGATGACTTTGAGAAGGGTCTCACTCGCAAGCGGAGGCAGAAGAAACTAGAATGCTACAATTGCACAGAACTAGGTAAAGAACACCATCATGCTACAGTGGGTATTGATACAATAATTCATCATGCACAGACCAAGCTATGTACATAGCAGTAAAAGAGAGAAGAATATAAAAGGAAAAGAGGATGCGTAATACAAGTACAGAGGAATGTGGAAAAGGAAAAGAACAGTGGAGAAGACAAAGGAAGGATTACAAGGGGTCGTCAATGACAAAGGCATCTTCTCCTACCAAGTGAACAGAAACATGAATGCAATAGATGAAATACCCTTGGGGTTAATCCAGATTGTAATAGTTGCAATCAACACCCTATGCAGAGGTTTAGTGTATCTAGATGGAAACAGTGACAGTATATACTTCTCTGAATAGTCTGTAGAGTATGTAAATATCTGTGGAAAAAAGTGCTGCCTGATGCCATCACAACAAAAGATGATGATTATGGCAATAGGCTGATATAAACTCTTTATTGAGGAGCAATCTCCACTGTTCATGGAAGAGTTTGCACTGGCAATGCATATGGATTGCCTTGTGCACTTTATCACCTAGATGCACTGCCAAGAAGTCCTTAAATTCATCTGGCAGCTAAGCAAAGGGTGAACTATAGCTTAGACGAATCAGCTAAGAGGCAAGCACTTACTACCTGGAAATATACTGCATGAGAGCATAGATGATTTGTTGGTTGACATCTGCAATATTTTGACTTGTTTCCAAAATACATGTAAAGTGGCCATAGTTTGGTGTCACCAAAGTTGGTCAGCTGGGTTGCGTCAGATGAGAACATAAGTACTGTGACAACATGAGGCAAGTCACAATTGGGTTCAGGTGGTGAATCCTGAAGTGCTTGATGTGCCTCATTGAATGCAGTGGAAGTAAATAATTCCCTGTGTACCTTAATCGAGCAGTCCCTGTGAGGTGGATGCCACAACAGTTCATACAGTTCAAAGTGGAAGAATGATGTGTGAGCTGGATTCATGATTTGTTCCTTGATTATTGAGACAAGAGACCAGTGATAAAAACCAGGAACAGTGTAGTCCTTTGGCCCTGGATCCCTCAACCAAGTATGAAATGATACCAAGATTGTAATTAGAGAACATCTCCATCCTTTGTCCTCACCCAGCTGCTCAAGGAGGCACCCATCAAATTGATTCTGTCCAAGCTGACAGTCAATAGCATCCCATGTGGTGTGCAACACAAAAGAAGGTGAGAAAGAGAAGTCACCAATAATACCAAGGAGCTGCCTGAAACTTTTCCTAGATTTTTAAGCTCCTTGGTTCCAATATCAATCCCAAAGAAGCATTGAGCTCTCATTGGGGTATGAGTAATATGAGGGTTCATGATCCAAGGGCTCAAGATCAGAGAATACCAAATGAATGCATGGTGAAGTCATATTGTCAACCAAACATGGATTTTCTGGGTCATGGCACAGTGGGTTATCGGTGTCATATATGCAGAACAAACTAAACTTATTCATTTGTGTTTTCAGCATCTTGCAGAATGAAGAGTAGAGGGAAGTGGATTTTCCAATGTGGACAGACAACTGATTGTGAGATGATGAAGATGAGTGGTTCATGCCAGAAAATCCAGCCATTGACAGAGCTGGGAATATTTCAGGAGGGGAAAGGGCTGACAAGCATTCTGGAAGCAGGTTGCAAACCCCAATAGAGGTTTGTGGTTGGTGCATTGTGACCTTTGTGACATCAAGGATGCTTCATCCTGCTCTGATTGTTGCTACAGAGGCAAATTTTGTCATTTGGTTGCTATTGGAGTGAAAACTGCTGAGCACTGTATGTGATAGCAATGGTTCTGGTGGAGGAGAGCCACAATTTTTGCTGGAGGCAGCCAACAATCTAGTTTCAGTGTCCCCTGAGCTGTTTAAATCCATGTGGGAATGCATAAGCTTAGCTTTCTTCTGCTGAAACACTTCTTTTGCATAAATGAGTGCATCCATGAGTTGTTTCTTCCTTTTGCCACATCCCTTCTGGTGGCGAGTGAATGCACCCAAGTCCATGAAGTCTCAGCTACAGACACAACTGCATATGAATAAAGGTTCATTGATAGCAACAATTTCTGCCATGCCCCTTCCACATGTAAGTTAACTTGCTTTAAGGTCTGTGAAAAACCACCTCATCCATGAAATTACATAACACATGAACAAACAATATTAATACTGAAAAGTATGCATTGCCCTTTGTCTACTTGTTGTCATTTGTGCTCACATGCTAGTTCAAAACAGGAGAATATACAGTATGTAGTCATTAGAAACACATTCACAAGTGCAACCATTTTTTTCCTAAATGGTGATGGTTCAGGGCAGATCAGGTCCTCCAAGCAGCAGTGGAACACCAGTGATAACATGGCAAGCCTGTGCGACAACAGTAAAGTCAGTGAGACTCTTCACCATCAGTATGTCAGGTCACTTTGTTGAGTCAGTGAAAGTGAAAGTGGTGAGTATTGCCAAGGCTCACAGTTCAGTACACCGGGCTGGGTGTGATCCCTGCAGTGAGTGTGCATGAGAGTGGGACAATCCCATTGACAGGATCTGGCACTAGCCAACGCACAAGAATTGAGTGCAGTGAACAGTGGATCTTCCTTTGATGACAACAGTGAAGTTGATGAACTATAGATGGCCACCCTCAGCAGCTGGATGAATTTGTAGACATATTATCATTGGTGAGAACCCAATCAAGACTAATTTTAAGGACAACATATGGACCACCATCTTTTTCCCTGGTGGAAGGAAGCACAGTCAAGGAGATGGTGTTACAAACCCTGTTCATTCACCTACATTTTTCACTTATTTTCCACCTTTCAAAGTCACGTGACCTGCTTAGTCAGCTATCACATGATCAGTCACGTGATGTTACGTGCCACTGCCTTTATCTATGATGTCATAGTCTAGACCGCCTCATGACATACACACCTATTTAATTACCATTGATAGTCACACGCTCGTGAGAGCACTATAACCTTATTAGGTAGCAGTAGATAGCTTATCGACAAACACAGCTTGGTCTGTGCGCATGTACCAGTAGTATAAATACTTGAATGCAGCAATGGAACAAGCCAGTCTTGTTCTTGTTGGATTTCCCTTCAACTACAGTCATCCTTCCCTAAGTCGAGTTCGGTTGAGGTGCCTAGACATTGTTTGTCAAAGGTCGCCTTCATTAGAACAAGACTATTTTATCTACCCACCTCAACACCAGTTCGTGTTCCCCATTCCACTACCTCTTTGCGCGCACCCACTTCAGTGCACCAACACTCGGACTCCAGAGTATAGGAGATTGAAAGCGCAGCTTTCCGGTTGTACCGTGACCACAGAAGGACTACGACCTTCTCTAAACTGTATCGCTTGAGGGTTCGTACAACCCGCAAACCAGTTCGCTTTGCTAGCGCATAGACCTCATTCGAGAGGACACGGCTAGCCGCTGGTAATAGTATCAATCCCTTATCTGGATAGTGGGCACCGGCGTCTTGTGACGTAAACACCGCGTAGAATCTCGATTTCTTCTATGATAAATAAGATTCGAAGCCTTACAGAGCTAAATCTGTGCCGTAGAAAGGCAAATCCAGTTCCTCGACTTCTACCATCGACCCACGTCCATGCTCGTGACACGGTATTGCCTCTACAGACAGGTGACGTGACTCTACGTGAGATCCTCCCTGAAAAATAGTTATATGTTTTCCGACCTCGAATACGAATGATCTCTCCTCGTCCGACTTTCCAACAGAATCCTGTGTCTTCCCATCTTCGAGGAAGAAGACATTGACACTAACGATATCGCTTCAGACGAAGCATTCCCTATTGAACTTGAAGGAGCTTGGAACGACCAGCTCATAAACGAATACTTTGACACTGCGTTCTCAAACACCATAGCCACACTTCCAGAAGACACCCCATACCAAGCAACCGTATACTACTTCTCCGCCCCCGCCACCAATGACGTCAGGAATGTTCGACGATCTCCCAGAGCCTATAACCTCTGAAACACCTACCATCAGGGTGGAAACGCCACACCATCCAATGGCCTCCAGCAGCAGGACCAGGCTGATGGACCAAGGCGAAGCTCTCGCATCGCTGCTCAAAAGAATAGAGGCTCTGGAACTGAGAGCTCTAAAAGCAGAGAGACATGCCGAGGAACTAAGCCTCGAACTCGAACAAACGAAACAAGAAAACCAGGAGAGCGAGGACCCAGAAAGAGCAGCCTTGGAGAGAGGAATAGCAGCAGCTCTCCGTACTCAAGGGCCCTCTATGACCACGAGCTCAAAAAGGGCGGAGGTCATCCGTGACCCAGGACTCTTTGACAGGTCCTATTCCAAGTTTGACGAATGGTGGACCAAGATGCTGGTCTTCCGAGAATCCAACAACCAGCTCTTTGACGACAGGCTGGCTGGAGGAAATCAAGGAATGAAGAACTGGAACCTCACGGTGCTCTCCTGAATTGGCATCGAATCTGGAGAGAAGGACAAAAACGGTGCTGGAGCATGGGCGCGCACTGAAATCAAAAAGAGACGAGACTTTCATGTGGGATGGATGGGTTTGGACGACCTAGAAAAAGTCCTAAACAAACGATTCAGAATAGGGAATGAGAAAGAAATAGCAACAAAAAGACTCCTTTCGCGAAAGCAAGGCAGAAATGAGAGGATGCAAGTCTTCTTAACACAGTGGCTGGCTTTGTACAACCAAGCCGGTTGTCAAGAACAAATGGGCATAACATTGCTTGAACAAGGTGTCTGGCAGGACATAATACGACACATGTTCATGACAAACCAAAGGCCCGCCACCCTGTACGCTTTTATTGGCAAAGTACAGGAAATAGCCAATGCAATCGAGTCCTTTGAAACTCGTTACTCTACAAACACCATGGCTCGAAAAGACCCCAATGCCATGGAAATCGATCGTGTCGAGACTGGCAACAATACCAGTTCCGTAAACTGCACATCACGCGGATGCTTTAACTGTGGAAAGGAAGGGCACATAGCTGCCAAATGCAAGGCACCCTCCACAAGGTGCAAAGAATGTGGTTTCTCCTGCGGTGGTCACCGCCAACAATGTTCAAAATACATCCCCCGCCAGGTCCGAGCAGCCGAAGGAACGGCCCCACCGGTCAAACAATCAACCGCCCCGAACTGGCAAAAGGCGGTTGAGGGGATGGATATCAATGCAGCGAGAGCTTACTTCCGCGACCTCGAGGTGACCGAGGGAAAAGCCAAAGGGAGCGCTTAAAGGGTAAAGCGACTCCCACGGACTTATGTACACGATCTCAGACTAGTTCCTTTTCTTCAGTTTCCTCCTTTAATAGGTATTCATGTCTTAGCGTAGATGACGATATGCACAAGGAAGGGGGTGCTGCGACAAGTGATGATGGACTTAACGAATGGCATAGTTTACCTATTTCTATCTCTTCTACTTCATACGATCTCCCTGTAATAGATATGAGAGAATTGGCCCTTATGGCAAACGATCCGGACTATTTCCCACAAATCAGTTCTATAAATAGCTTTGTATCTCGATGTGGTAGCCTACCAAATACAACAACCAAAGCAGCGATCTCGAAAGAGCGCGGTCACCGGGAAGTGACACTTAATTCTGCTTATAAAAATGAAAAAACATCCTCGAAAAAGATTCACACCCTAAATCCGATTCATGAGGTGTATCTAAAAATAGACATAATCACCAAAACAACAAAAACAGGCGTAAAAGCGCTATTGGATAGTGGCGCCATGGGAATTTTTATTGATACCGCATTTGCGAAGAAGGAATGGATACCTTTAAAACCGCTAGAACTTGTTGTCCCTGTATATAATGTTGACGGAACAGTAAACTCAGCCGGAGGAATCGCCTACACCGCTGATGTAATAATCGACTATAACAGACATAGAGAAAAGGTGACAGCCGATGTCACAAACCTAGGAAGAAATCAAATGCTTCTAGGATACACATGGTTAAGGGACCACAACCCCT
>JBBPLX010001186.1:0-10728 GCA_038090015.1 Leccinellum albellum | reverse complement strand
GACTCACTACTCCTAGATTCCCCGTTCCTCTTTGATCCTATTCCCCTGTTCCTATTCTCTCCTGTAGCGTTACTCATCCGCAGCTTCGTGACTCATCCATACTGCGGATGACTGATCTATTCCAGACAATTCCATCGTCTTCCATCCGCTTACTCATTACGTTTCCCCTCAGTATATATACTCGCCCCTGTACTAGTAATATCCCTAAGCTAGAGCTACTCGAATATCAGCGCTCTTAGCCCAACCCTCAGCCTCTAGGCGTGTGCCTCCCTCAGTCCTCAGTACCTTCGTCCCACAGTCGTCTTACAGCCCATAGTTGGGGTATTGACTCTTGCCTCCATCCCAAGTCCCTCGCCTTCGAGTCCTCGACCGACCCTACCCGGGCCAGTCGTAACACCTCCCGACAAGTGTGTAATATCAAAAAAATACCAGAGTGATGGCGAGGTCCGGACGGAGCTGTGCGCTGTGTAATGCGTGCGGTCTTCGTGCATATCGTACGTTGGCCTCGCTCACTTTTTGTCTCATTTTGCTTAGATTTTGCGAAACTCGTGCGCAAATGGGACAAGGCGCTCGCTGCTGACGACGGATCTGGAACAGCAGTGCGCATCGATATGGAGAGATACTCCGTGCGTTTGCGCGTGCCGCAGAAATTGAAAAGACTGCCTGTGCGGCTGCCAACGCTGCCAATTCCACTGGGGGATCTGGGACTAGTTTGAGTAGGAATGTGGAGATGGACAAGATGGGCATGCACACGAGTTCATTCCAGATCATGCCGATTCGGAACATGAACGTGTATGGCGAGCCTGAGTCGGGACGGGGACAAGGGCAAGAAGGAATGTCGCACATATCACCACAGCCCGACACAGACGCAAGCGCAGCAGTCTCAATAAGCCTCTCCTACGCCAATGCGCGTATACTGCTGGGTGAGCTTCTGGGCGGCGATTTCCTCTACAGTGAGAGAGTCACATCACGAAACCTGTCTCACCCTTGTGCCTGCCCCCGCATCCACTTCCTTCGATGCAAAACACTCTCAGTCGTATGAAGCATGTCCAGCTACATACATCTTATCTCAAGCTCAGTCCGAGGTAGCTCACCCTTACCCTCAGGAACAATGGGCGACCGTATATATGCAGGATACAAAGAGCCAGTGCCCCTCATTTGGCGATTCACGTTCTGCTGGTGTGTACACAATTAGCAACACTGAGGCTTCTCATAGTGGGAATACTGCTCCTGGGCCCGCATCGTTCATCACAGCTCACACAACAGAATACACAACCGCATGGGCTACTGGTTAACTTTGTTGTCATATTCACCCCAGCACATGGTGCCAAATTATACCGGACCCCCGTTGGCATTGAATTCATAAACATGCTTCCACTACCATTGTTTATATTTACAATCTCAGTTGTATTCATGCATCCCAATCTTCCCACGGTCCTCCGTCTATCCACCTGCTCAGGCTGCCCATCCCACACATTCGACACAAGCGCAAATACAAACACATCGTTCACAAGCGGATGCATCATCCTGAGGCCCCACACCCTACATTTGTGTCCCCAGCGGACACGATGTAAGGTTTCCCATGGACGCTATGGTCGGAGACAAGTGCGAACGTAAACAAGAGTGGGAGTGGCAGAGGCAGAGTCAAAGTCAAAGAGAACGGGAAAAACGCGAGTGGTTAGCGGAGCTGGGGGAGAAAGGGCTGAGGGAGAGGAGCTGAGATCGAGAGAGTTGTTGGAGTACTGTATGGTCCCTTACAACTTCACTTCGGCACTCGCTACGGTGAGTTTCATATTGCTTCTTTACTCTGATTATCTTCTTGATGTAACTAGTATCAATGGTCTACTGGTGCTATGCAGAACATCGAAGCTGTGTTGCCAGGGCCAGGAACGCGAACGCAGACATACAGAGTGCGAAAACACAGAACCAGACGTCATGGATCAAGCCTGAGGAAGAGGACATGCGTTTCCTCGCCCTTTTCCTCTGCTGACCCACTCGGACACATCTACAGGCACTTACACCGATCCACGCACCGGTCTCAGGTATTACGACAAACGTGTACAATCTGATGACAAACCTTGTACGTCCTTTCTTTCCCTTTCCCCCGCATCTCTCCGCCACACTCCCACTTAGCAGACCTGACGTCGCAAATAAAACAAGTGCAACCTCTGGCATGACTTGGTCCAGTGCACACTCCCCGTGTACCCAGACCGCATGCAAAGGAGACGAGGCCTGGGGTAACATCGCTAAGTTGCTGAGGGTGCGGGAGTGCGATATTCCACACGCAATGGCAAAGGGAAATGCGAGAGCGAGAAAGGGAGTTTGAGGCCAACGTAGGATCCGGCTATCCCGCTTGGGGTTCCAAGCCTGCTGGAGGCATGGGTTGGGAGATTGGGGACGTGTACCGTGGAGAAGAGAAGGACTGGATCGAGAGGAATGAGCGTGATATGGTGGGTGATCGACCACAAGTGGAGCCCATCATCCCACCCCCACCCATCGTCATACCAACAACCCCACTCACATTTGTAAACTGTTCAACTACACTGTCCAGCCTCCCCACCAGCCCCATCCAGTCCACACGCATTAGTCTCCCTTTCAACATTCTCAGCATGCTCAACATCACAACTAGCGCGGGCAGCACCAGCACCACCGCACCATCACGTGGCACAGTATCACCACCATAGAGTCATAGATACCATCATCTGCCCGTTTCAGGTATAAGTACGTCAGGTCCTGAGAGAGCTTCTCCGTTACTCCAGGGGTGTAAGCAGTGGAAATAATTGACCTGTCTGCGAACCCTTTTTCCAGGCCTCATTAGAGAAGGAATGAGGTAGACTGGGAGGAAATTGCATGCTTGGAGCGTTTCCACATGCCTGGCCTGTACCGCACCAACTTTCAAATTCAGCTTCAAACAGGCCGTACACCAACCTCATGCTCGACGACCTCACCTTCAATCTCTCTGATGAATGTGTCTCTTCCATCCTCGATGTCTACCGGACCGTTTCTGCTTCCATGCAAGCCTTCGCTCGCGGTGCCCAAGGCCGCTGCTGGGGTACTTTCTCCGTCTTGTAGGTCGAGCCGTCACGCCTACCGGTCCGGACAATTACCTTGTTGTTTATTGTTATGCAACATGCTACACTTCGGGGTCAGCGATGTATATTTATACTCTTTTTTTACTTCTCTCTATCCCGCCTCCTTTGAACTTAGCTGCTTGTACGACGCTCAAGCATCATGCACATGTTTACTATACAGTGACTAGAAAATTGACAAATTTTGTGATGGGTTATATGTTTGGTGTGGCGGTGGCACGGTGCCTCATCTCTCCCATCATGCCATCAAGGTACTCCGATTTTTTACAGAAAATCAGTTCAGCCGCCACCCCACCCAATGGTCGTGCAGTTTCGTCGATGGACGAAATCATAGATAGAGAGCTATGTGGACGATGTCTTGACGAATCTGCCATCAAACCCTCCTCCACCTTTGACAATCTAATCCATCGACTCTTCCCTTTTCCGTTGGAGGTCACCCCAGAGGATCTCAACAAACAATACCTAAGCCTTCTTGAGCAGCGTAAAGCTGCCCGTAAATCGAAGCCCGCCCGAGTTCCTACTAGTAATGCTCGTTATAATTTTCGACCTCGCAAGATACAGTCTGTACCCCAGGCTCACCCCCCAAAACCTGAGGAGACACAATCAGGTAAAGAGGAGCCGTCACAACCTCTTTACGACACGGAGAAAAAAAGGTGGACAGTGGATGTCTTTCAGCCTGGAGAGGAAGCTCTAGCTCTCGAACGTATGATTCTAGAACACTCCAATCATTCAAGTCCCCCCACAGTGCATACCAGCACTGGAATGCTTACTGGCCCCGTTTTGGACGGCTCCGTGCCATCTGGATGGAATCAGGACAGACTTGGTTCATCGAGCGCTCCTCAAGTTCCTTTTCAGCAGGATGCTGCAGATATGCTGGTGATGATGGATCCTGGGGATGGTGATGGAGACCATACCAGCTCGTTTGAGGACGCCTCTCACAAGGGGGCTGCATATGACAGTGATTCATTCCGAGATAAGGACTACTCCGAGGTGGGTGAGCGCAAACGGGAACCAGGAAAGAAAGGACCTATCGTCCTGGAAATCAAATGGGCCGTGTTCCTCAACACAATTGCTGAGTCCCTATCGGCTTTACCAGCAGAGAAGCCAGTCAAGTCGTCCCGAGGACGTATGTGGTTTGGCTCCTTCTCCTCGAATCGGTTACCGTCGGAGCCAGGGCAAGCTCAATGGAGTCGGAAACCTGATCTCATTCTCCTTGCAGATCAGCGCGGCAGCAATGACACAATTACCTGGAGAAATCCCAAGGCACTCGGCGAACTGACCACCTCAGAACTCCAACGTAACACGACTCTTACTAAGTCCCTCATGACTAAAGCATATATCTTGTTGTCTTCGCAGCCGTGGCGACACTATGCTCTCGCCTTTTCTATTGCTTGGGACCAGTTGCGCGTTTACTTATTCGACCGCTCCGGTGTCATCATTTCCTGCCCCATTAATATTCATAAACAGGCAAGAGAAACTCCTAGATCGCTTTTTACACAAATGATAATTCCCTTTGGACAGGTAGAAGAAACGTGCCGAATTATACACGCCTTTGCTCATGCCGATGATGCCATTCTTGGATTCGATCCCACCCTCCGAATTGATGCTCTCCATTCCCCCTCGCCAGCATTCCCTTCGTCCATAGGTACTGTCGGCATCGATGGTGTCAACTATGATATCATCTCGATACTCTGGACGAGCAATGGATTTATCGGACGTTGTACGAACGCCTTTCACGTTCAAGTTCGCCCCCAAGGCGCGCCATCATACATCGTCAACGGGCAGCTTGACGAACACGATTATGTGGTGAAGGATAGTTGGTTAGATGAGGATTTAGCCAGTCATGAGGAACACATTTTTGGCCATATCTCTGGTGTCAAGGGTGTCCCAACACTGGTCAAAGCTTGGACGGTTCAGAACATGGGGGGCAACGATTCCACCCTGCGTAATAGACCCAGTTATTGGGATCGACGCAAGTTGTCCCCAGAATATGTGACTCGCATTCATCGACGCCTATTGATGACTCCAGTTGGCAGCCCCCTATCTTCATTCAGGTCGCAAAAAGAGTTCCTTGGTGGCTTAATAGCAGCATTAGAGAGTACATCAGCAAATCTCTAGTTTCTGGACAGTTCTGGACAGCCCTGGACAATGTTACAGTATCTCCAGTCTAGTCCATTCTGGACAGTTCTGTACAGTCACAAATTTTCTGTAATGCTCTGTACAGATGTATATATTCTGGAGGTTCTGTACAGTCCTGTACAGTTACAATTATTCTGTCTGTTCTATGGGTCTGTAGCATTCTGGAGGGGTCTGTACAGGCACAACATGTCCTGTGTGTTCTGCCAGTGGGGCATTCTATGAAACCAAGCTCCTAGCTGTGAAATGATTGACTGCCATTATACTAAATCACACCAGATATGGGTTCAAATTATAAAGGGATACTAGCATTTCCCATAACACGAAATCATTACATACAACAACACCACACAGCAATGACTAATCCAACATGATCTGTAGATGATGATGGCACTGAACTGAATTATCAATGCGCTGTAATGATGCCCTGCAGATATCACAGAAACAGAGCTCCTCCAAACAATGTATAGTAAGCCAAATAAGCACATACCAACCATCACGCGCCCACATGCCCAGTCGTTCCTCCATCTGCGGGCCATGGTAAGGGTCGCCCGATATTCCGTCGATCAACGAGAGCATGCCGAGATATATGGAAGAATAAGATTTCGAAGAAAACTTGGGGATATTCTGTGCCGTACCGTCCCTTGCATAACCGTCGAGCACACAGTTAATCTGTAAATTTGATGAACACGAATACACTAACGGATAAATAATAATAAAAGTGTTGCATATTTACCACACTAGCCATCACGGCGAGACAGGAATTAGGGACACAGACATGAAAGATATTGGGACGGCGATGCGCAATACGATAGGAGCCTGTGTAAAAAAATTTCACCACACCCTCTTTCAGGGCAGGGTGGGCAAAGTTCTTTGTCTTTCCCTAGGGCGGTGAGGACATAGGAGCGTAAAAAGATGTCAATAGATGCACCCACATTTTTGTCACGACCATCATGGAGGAATAGAGACCAGTCAAGAAGCTTGGTCGCCACCTCTTCAGCAAAGGACACGGGATCTGGGCCATCTTCTGCATTCCCGGGTGACAAACGGTAGAACAAGGGCACAATGGCTATAGCCATTTTCTTCATCTCGCTTCGCCACGTCGACATGTCTTCGTAAAGCTAAAAATCAATGTAAATCTCGAAAGTTAGCGGTTATCATTGTTTGTTTTACCAGTCTGGCCATATCTAGTTTCTTGTTGGGCCAGAAATCTATAATGAAATGATGAGTATGCTCCTGTGCGTGTACAAGTACGCACCAGATTCGAAGCATGCTCCATGTTGGGTCTTCTGCATAACGACTGTAGTGAGGCTGTCCATAATTGAATTTTCGAGGTCAATCTGCAGCCGAGGCCAAGGATTGGCGAGCGCATGAATGGCACGACATTCCTCTTTCGCATCCTCTAAACAGTCTTTCCATGCTGGCGGATAATGACCAAGGTGATTTGGGGGAGGCGGTCCATTGCGAGCTCGTCGACGAGAATTGGGTGCATCATCTGGAGTGGCATTGGCCCTAGGTTCCGTTTCTTCCTCACCCGTGTACTGGGTACATATTGCACAAAGTCTGGCTGGGTTGGGGGCACAAGGTCGCCCATTCCTTCTATGGTGGCAATCCAAAACATCAAGAGTCTGTGTCTTTGTCGTCAAAAATGACACGTCAATGAAGCGTCATGTCAACAAGAAACATGCATACCTCTGACTCGTGGCTAGTATCGGGACGCTGAAAGAGATACCACAGATTAGTGATGTATTATCCAAGGGAGAAAATACCTTATATACCTCCATGTCACAGTCAACATCGACATTCTAAAAGTTGTAGATCAGTTGAAGCATGACCCAAGTAAGAAGAATACCTCATCACGGTCCTGATTCGCCAACAAGGCAGTTGCATTTGTGTCGTCTTCATCGCGAGAATACTCAAATTCAAATTTGGGAGGTAATGATCTATGACGGACTGCTGGTTGACTGGTTCGTAGTTCAGATCGAAAGCCTATAAACAGTCGTAAACTCATTCAATGATTGTCAGCGGGAACATACGAACCAGCCATGTTACCGTGAAGATTGATTCCCATATCGTCGTCCAACTGTTCGTCATCCTTTTTGCTTTCATCCGCATCTCTGCCATCACCTACCTCCGCTTCCTCATCGCTCTCATTATGGGATTCTTCCATGTTGTCTTCTACACGCCTAGTATCAAGTAGAGATGGGTCCACGTCTTCGTAGAGATCTTCGTTAGAATCTCTGTGATGGCGACGAACTTCACGCTCAAGACCAGACTGGGACCTCGGAATGGAGCCAAGCTGAGAGGTGGTATGCGGAGCCGACGGCTGAGTGACACATGAAATTCGGAGAAGCTTCCATGCAAGAGTAGACACGGTTGAGAAGTCGATTGAGGCTGAACGACATAAAGACAGAGCGATGTCTTGAGGGTCCTTGGCTTGACGTTTTTTGACTCGTCCAAACTGTTCAGCGACAAATGGCTTACTTACAACCTGAGGATCAGGCTCTAATTGGCGTGAGGGGAGGAGGGGGCCTGTGGGCGCATGAAAGCCAAATCGTCCATTGCCAGATCTGCGAGAAAGCAAGGCACGCACGATGAGTTAGTCTAGATGAGCATAGTTAGTCTTTGTACGTCATTTGTAGTAACCTTGAAACTTCACCTCTGGTTGATATTGTCGGGCTTCCTCGGGCTTCTTCACCTCGTTTACTTGACTCAACGGTACAATCGAAGATACTTTCTAAACGATGCTCTTTAGCACTATGGGTCAGATACACATAAGATATAAACATACCTTTTTCCTTCCACGAGCCGTGGGTGGTGCAGGTGCGAGAGGATTCTGTTGCAAACCACTGGGCAGCGTCGTCAGATGCTTGGGGCCACGAGGAGGAGCTTCTATTGCAGCCTCGACTCGTTTAAGTTGTGCGACTCGGCCTCCTGTCCCAGTGCCCACCCTTGAAGGGCAATGTGACTCCGACTCTTGTTGAGAAGCTTGTTGAATGAGGTCAACTTGTTTGTGCTTCTTTGCGAGAGGTGGTGGCTCGTCCACAGCGTCCTGTTGCCATTTTTTCTTCATTTGCATAGGCGATGTGGTGGTAGAATGAGAGCAAGGGCAGCCGACATAGTACTAACACAATAAATAGCACATTGTAAACGTAATAAAGGGTTGCACACGTGGTACTACAAAGAGAAATACATTCCTATCAGTCAGAAAACAACGAACAGTTGGCAATGATTACGAGTTTAGAGTGCCCTGCATCTTGCACATTTGGGCAGGAGAGGGCAGTCTCCAAAGCTCCTGATGTCCCACTCCCGCTTCTTCATTGCACTCCTTGTTTTGACCTGGGAGACCTGTATTGGATCCAACTTGGGAAGCGACTTTTGGATCGCTTGAACCTTCTGCTCCATAACTTGCCGCTCTTTATGCTGAGGTGACATCGACTGGAAGAAATCGTTGACTAAGTCTAGACAGGCTTGGATTGATGGGTCCGATCCATCTGCTTCAGCACGCCTAAATACTTGATGCCAAGCCTCAAGTAAGGGAATGAGATCATGGAAGTAGTAAGGGAGATGGCGTTGAAAGTCGAAGTCCTTCTTCAAGATGAAGGAGTCTTTGGAATCCCTCGCCACCGCAAGGTTGTCGTACGCATTCTCCGTCCATAGCCCAAGTATTGATTTCTCAAATTTGAAGTCGCTGCATTTGTGACCAGGGCTGTTGTACAAAACCGTAATCCAAAAGAGGACGTAGAATAGAGATTCGAGGTCATCACATGGTTTGTGGAGGACGGTGAGCTCAGTATGAGGCGAAATAGATGGAAGACCCTTTGTTGATAGCCAAAGGTTCTTTTGCTCGAGTGCAGTGGAGATTTGGTCCAACAAAGATCTCAAGAGGAACGGTATTGTACCCTGTTTACAATTCAGAAGGAATATCACAATCTAGTGTAAATGGGCTTACTGTTCTGCCCAAGCTATATTCTGCCCTTTGAGTGATGTACGCCGCGAACTCCCAGTCAATGAGCATTCCGTGGGACCCTCCATCGAGATCTTCGATTAAAATATTAAAAGGGCTGGTGTCACGATGAAGAATGCCCTGATCGACCGCGTGCTGTTGGACTTGCGAGAGGAAACATTCAAACCGTTTTGAGCAATGAATAGCATTGCGGTGACTTACCGACGAGAATGTCCCTGATGCACCGAACCAGTTCCTGCTTCGATTTGAAATCTGTAAGAAGATGTCCACGGGGGCTCGTCACAATGTGGACGTGGGTCCTTTCGCCTTTCATCAAATTCTCTTTCCCCTCAGGGCGGTAACGACGAGTCCTGTCAGCTATCCCCGGGGCAACCTCCACATCAGCAAACTAGCACATTGGACCTTCGCACACTCCAGACATGACAGCTATTGACAGAATACTCCAGATGTCCCCAGCTACTCCAGGTCTTGACAGGTCTCCCCAGATCCCCCAGGATCTCCCAGAGACACAGCCACTTAGAGACACAGCCACACCACAGTGAGCCCCAGAGTTCTCCAGAAGGCTCCAGATTTCCCCAGTCTCCCCAGCTTCCCCAGCTTCTCCAGTCACTAACAGCTATTCATAGACTAACCAATGGTTGTCCCCTAACCAAATCTAACTAGTGCTTTGTCAATATTCCTAACCCAGACTAACCAATGATTTGCCCCCTAACCAAGTCTAACCAGTGCTTTGCCAATGTTCTATGGTAGTGCCTGGTTAGTGGTCAGTATGTGGTCAGTACTTGGTCACCAGACACAAAACCAATAAAACTAACCAAACATGAGTAATAATACTCCCTAACCAGTCCCTAACCAGTCTTAACCAACCACAGCATAAAAACAACAGATCTAATTGCTTGAAATGTCAAGAAAATCATTGTATTGTTACAAAACTAGCGCAAACTGGTCTGTTTGCGGAGCAGTTGATTCGCCCTTGCTACCCCATATGCTTTATGACCTTGCGGAATATTCTATGATTTTTGCAGATTTTTCCGACTTTATCCTGACTCTCTACCTCTAGATCCTTTCAAAGTCAAACAACAATAACATCCAACTCGAAAATGCGCATATCTCAGCCGCATATGGACGGAATCCCACGACCCCTCAACCAAACTAAGAGCCAATGGTCTCTACTACATTTGGTACAGCCATTGCGAAGCGTGAAACATCCACAATAAGCTGCTGTGAAATGTTCTTTAAATGACTCATTTGGTTAATGATGCTCTGTTAGTGTCTGGTTAGGTTTCTTTCTTTGTTAGAGCTGGTTAGTGTGCCTGGTTGTGCCTGGTTAGTGTCTGGTTAGTGAGTGTGCTTAGTTGTACTTGGTTAGGATTCCTGCTTTGTTGTGTCTGGTTAGTGTACTTGGAGTATAGAAAGACTTAGCAGAATTTGTGTTGTGTTGCTGACATCATTTGCCTAATGTGTTGCTGAAATTCCCACACTTGATGTTGAAAAAAGCGGACATGCTTACAAATTATAAAATTCAAAGTCAGCAGC
>JBBPLX010001185.1:0-10730 GCA_038090015.1 Leccinellum albellum | reverse complement strand
TATTGACATCAGAATGGCAGAAGAGGGCATTAGCAGAATCCATGGAAGCAAGAAAGAGACAGTCATGATTCAGAGGAGGATGCATAAGAGGGCTCTGATGATGAAGAATCAATTCACCTTTCACAGCAAGGCAAGGGATTGTTGTTGTTGATCAAGAATCATAAGATACTTCATGGTGCCTGTCTTCATTGATTTTTCCATCCCCCTGCTGCTATTTCCAATCATATACAAAGATCAAACAATGAGAAAATACAAAACAAGAATCTACAATGGAAACAGGAACATATTGGAGGGCAGCTATCTATTACAGTCAAGGCATCTCACAAGCAGGTCAAGAACTGGAGCTGAGGAGGCAATGAGGCATGAGGTCAAGTGTTATGCACTTGGGCACCTATGGAAAACCGATGGCATCAGGCAGGGAAAAGTGGGAAAAGATGTGACCTACCAGATGCAGCACTGCAATGTGATGACCCATAGGGATGTTCATCCTTGGTATGTTTGCCTGTTAGAATAATTAGTTGCGGGAGCATACAAGCATTGTGGAGTCTCACCTGAGGGAGTGCATAGGCACCTGGTCTTTGGAAGCAACAGACTCTGAGGGTCGTCACCATCAGCTACTGAAAGTTGACCTGAAGGTGTGTTTGGGCTACTGTTTGCTGAAGGTTTGAAATAGTATCAGAAAGCATTTAGAAAATATTATACATACTGTCATCAACAGGGGACATTGCTTTGTCAGCAAAAGTGTTGTTAATGCCAGTAACATCCTTGGAATCCACTATTGGGTGATTAGGTTATCAAATGTCATGGCTCTGCATATTGCTTAACTCATCAGCATGCATGAATCCTTTTTCTGTTGACATCCAGGCTTGTGGTGTTGGGGGGCAAGGAGCTGCAAGGGAGATCTTCTGTAACAATACTGTTGTTGGTGACAATTTTGTCCTCAGAGTCCATTACTGGATGTTTAGGTCATTAAATGTTTCAAACATAGCATATATAGCTCACCTCATCAGCATATAATTTCTTTTTGCTTATTGGCATCCTGTTCATTACCAAAGTCATCTGGGTGAGCTAAATAAATCACTCAGTAAGTCAAGTAGCTGCCCACACTAGTGTGTACCATACCTGATCAGCCAATATCCTTGTCTTTCTGAGGGTTAAATGTTTCATGATCATTGGAAAATAAATCAGCAATGCTTTTGGAGATTCCTTCCATCATGCTACCCTTGCTACCATTACTGTCTTCATCTTACTGATTAGAGGAGAGTGTTGTCTATATTAATGTGATTAGTTCATAAAATACAAGTGATCATGGGGAAGTCACCTGTCTTCTTGAGTGAAATAAGCTTGCAAAAAATATCTACCATCATAAAACTCAAATGAGTTGACTGAAGTGGCAAGCTGCTTCCTTTATTAAACAAGGAAAGGGGGTGTTTGTGAGTTGATTCAAGGTGCATGCAATGCTCAAGCAGGGATTCAACTGCCAAGCCTAAGGTGTGTTATTTGACAGATTCCACACTGTTTTCTCACTCCCACCATGACTCAGTCCTTTTAATGGTACACTTTGTCTGCTCCTGCCCCCTACCACTAACCTTGCATTTGGTTTAACCTCCTTAAAGCATGTGATGAGAAGGGATGGCTCATGCATCAGAGATGTGATTCCTTTAGCCCACATTCATTCACCCGCCCACCTATTCATGGTGTCTCTACCAAGTAAGTGGATATGGTATCTTATATAGAAGTCATCTTCTATTGAGTTTCCCCCTTCTAGTGATCTGTGATAGCTTGCTATATATCCATTGCTCTGCCAGAATGTAGACCAATCAGAGCTGTCATGAGGAGGTAAATTAGCCCTTGGAGGAAAGTAGATTGCCATTCGAGTTGCAAAAGAAGATGATTGAGGTCCTTGACATCCAGGAGCATTTCCATAGGTTTCCAAGCCTGTATTTATTGCTTTGAAAATAACATGGAGAAAGGTCTCATCAATGCTTGCAGCTGTCTAGCATCTCATAGCATCAGCCAAGGTAACAGGAGTTGGTTCAATGCCTTTCAAAGCATTTTAGCCCATCATCATTCAGACCTGTCATGTGAACTAGCCAAAGAGATGGGCAACCATAATAGCCAGATCTTGAAGTTGTCTTGGCATGATCCATTCTTGCATCATGATGACTAGATTTCCTAAAATTCCATTTCTGAGTTGGCTCCAGGTTGAATTGGATCCTATAGGAAACTTGGATGTTTGGTCAAACTCCTCCAAGATATGTTGCTGGTGAGCAGACATTGCTTTATCTCTTTGCTCTTTTGATTTGTGACCCATGAGTGCAAGACATGAAAGTCATCAGCTTCTTGAACACTGTTTAAAGTAGGCAAGAAGTCCAATTCCAGTTCCAGTTCATATAGAAAGAAAATTCCCACCTTTTTCAGCATATTGTGAAATTCCAGAAGTGCCAAGGATTCCCTTACATGGAAATCATAGACAATGGGTGTAGATGTGATGCAGCACAGCATATGATTTAGGATACCAGTAAGAATTCTAAGATTTGAAGGATTTCAATGACTAAGCTGGATTTGAACTCATTGTATTTCCTCTGCTCACCTGGAAAGAAATTCAAACCAGATTTTCGATGGTAGCCATAAAATATGTTGGGCCTCCATATATTTCCTTGCCTTGACAAGTGAAACTGAAAATGGTTAATACTACTACTCAATCAGACTACAAAGTTATTTCTGCTCACCTGGGAGATTATCTGCCTTAACAAAATCTGTGCAGCCTGTCCACTCAGTTGATACTCATTTCTGACACCATAGATCTTGGATCTGACCTTATGGAAAATCTTCACTATGCTGGAATACTCTTGATAATATGTATTGCTAAGAGCATAGGCATTACTGTCAATAAATTGCTTCTTGCTCCTGCTGTTGGGACAAACAGCTTCATAGTAAAGATTGTATGTATTGTGGAAGGCAATATGGATGTGAAGTACACAGTCTTGTGGCATTTCAGCTTGCAAAGCACCATAGTTGTGAAGTGTGCAGTGGTGATGGATGACTCCTAAATTAAAACCAGAAGCAGCATATGACTCCTCCAAACAGTCTAGTCTCCATAACCCAACCCTTTGAAGGGCTCTTGTGTTTTTGGTGTGAAAGTGATACCTACATGGACAATCAACTCTCTTTTTTGACAATCAAGCATATAATCCTAATTCTGAAATAATGAATAGTACTATGTCTCAGCAAAGGGATTCCGATTTGGAACCAATCCTCACTCATGCTTTGCTGTAAAATCAATACAGTTGGTTTGGAATTGCAGTTATAAGCCTCACCATACAGTATGTGACTATGTGCATATCTTTTTCCTCTGTCAAGAATTCTTTCAGTTGTTCCAAGAATCTAGAACTGTTATTTGCCCCAATGACTGAGCATTTCTGTTTCTTCTAATCACAACTGCCCACAACACACACAAGATCAGTACCATTCTACTTGCTTCAACAAAGACAAAAAAATGGCCATGTGAATTCCCTCAGCTATTTTTAATTTAAGGTTATTTGCTTGCTAGCTACCAAAAGAAGAATCTATGAAGTCAGACAGTTGAATTCATTGAATCATTATGCCAGACAATGGGATTTTAGAGATGATGCTGCTGTGGCAATACATATCAGCCAACCTACTTCAGGTTGTAATACCTGGATAAACAATCTGATTCATCTTCAGCAAGCATTCAACCCCTCAATTTGCAATAGTACTCACCAGCCTCAGAGGTCAAAGCTCTAGCTTTCATTCACAGTCAACATCTAATGCAGTGTAGATAAGCAAATGTGTGTGAATTGGGTGCAAGGGGATTTGTCCCAGGAATCCTGCTAAGTCAAGAAATGGTCCAGACAGGGTACCAAGCAAGAAAAAGAGGGACCAGCATGATTCCAGTCAAGAAAAGAGTGGTCCAGAGTGCAGGAAAGCAATGGACAGAGCTGAAACATGCAGGAAATGATGAGTGAGACATGTGGACAAGTCATGTGTGGTCGAAATTCAAGGGAAAGGAATGTCCTCCTTTTGCCATAAGCAAAAGACAGGTTTTTATAGTCACCAGGCATGTCTAAGACTGCTACAGAACTATGAAGGAAGCATAAATGAACTGTAAATAAGACCTAAAACAAAAGAACAATGAAAAGAAATGATAAACAAAGCATTCCAACCTTGTTGGGAGTATGGAAAAATGATCCTGGTCATGGAACAGACTGCAACACGGAATGATGACCAGAGTGATGGATAGGGGTTGAACTGCAGGCAACCAACTTGGAATACAGACAGAATGTGAGCAAGACATGAGGAAGCACTGGAAATGACTACATACCACTACAGAGTGGTGTCATGCTCTACAGCAGTGCCCTCTTCTACTGAAGTCTTCCAGTTCAACTTGGATGTGATGGAGATCAACACCATAGATACTAGGGCTGTCATTATACCAGATGATTCAACTGTGAAGTATTTCACTGAAGCAGCTTAAACTTTTGGGAAGGATATGTCATTCATGGATAAGTTTAACACAGATCAGTTCAGCACCTACTAATGAGAAAATCTGTATTACCTATTCACATCCTTGGTGAAATGTAAGATGGGTCAATGGTTTCTCTGCTCTGGTATTAGCATGTAACAAGGCAAAGATGTGAGGAGGAGACATGAAGGAGATGGGGAGAGCAGAAGATGAGGAGATGAGGATGGTGAGTATGCCTTATCTAACATGATGACAATGCACACATACTCTCTCCCTCTCCTCTTTCTCTCCTCCCTCTCCCTCTTCTCCCTCCACCCAGCATGCCATTGCAAGGTAGCTGGTGAGTCATTGCTTGCTAGCTATGGAGTTGTAATGAGGTTGACTGAGATCTGGGCCAATACAAAACAACTCACAAGCCAGAATCCAAAGCATTTGCCTGATAGGCATACTTAATGACATTGGAAAGGTAAAGATAGAGTGTCATTGCATGCACAGGCACAGACATGCCAGGCCTAATTTGAATCAGACTCTGTTACAGGTCTGGGAAACTTTCAATGCCATGCACCTCCAGGACTGGAAAAAATTCCTGCAGACACTTGGTTGGAGCACCAGCATTGACATGTGGCCACCTGAAATAAGGTATATAGTATATCACATGGAACACTTTCAAGATTGTAGAGTGGACTGGACACTGCACTAAACTGCCTGCGTATGTCTCTCCTTTGGCTGTCCTTTTATAGCAAGGCCCACACCAAACCAACATTGCCCATATCTCAAGTGGATTAAATTGAATAACTATTGCCAACTCCAACATGTGATCCAATTTCACAATGTCTGTGGATTGCCAAGAGAATTATTGCCAGAGGGTGAATAGTGAGGTAATGCACCTCCAAGTGCAATGTGTCCATTGTGAAGCAGCAAACCAAGAGGTTACATGATGACAAAAACAAAGGGAATGAACAAGAGAAAATGGGCAGTGATGACATCTGTCCTGTGTTCTCTGTAACATTTCACTTGTTTGAAGTAAGTATGTACTGTATTGGTGATAGCACCATCCCTTCAACTTGTTTCAAGAGTCAGACCCTCTTATTACAAATCACAATCATGTATGTGGATCAGCCCTCATACCTGTGACACCAGTTGTCAGGGTGTATTCTCTACTTGTCCCATCATCAAGGTCACTATGCACATTGGAACAGTTCCAAGCTTTAAGGTTCCAACTTGATTTTCTGAAGCAAAAGCACTAAAGACATCAGAGCAGATAACCAGGGTTTGAGGGATGAAGAAGAAGACACAGGAGATGGATCCGGGGAGACAAAGGATCAGTAGTGACAAGTGCAGATAGCTTTGGAGTGCAAGCTAATCACTGATAATAGACCTTTGCAAGCAGACTGGAGTCCACAGTAAGAAACTAAAGTGATATTAAACAAATACATACAATGAGCTACTGATCTAAAGTCCATAGTGAGAAACTGAAGAAGGCCTTAGTGGACTACTCCCAGGCTTATGTAGTGTGGCTGCAAATCCTGGTCAACAACTACCAGCCACAATATGCTAGAAATATGGCAAGAATCATCACAACTCAATGAAAGGTATATAGATTGACCACAAAGGCCTAAAACAATGAGGAAAGTTAGGGAATAGGAATGTCGACCATGGAGAATCTAAGGGTGTGTTGTAGGGAGTGATTGCTGACCATGACATCTTGTCAGTCCCACTTGTCAGTCATGCTCCCCCACTTGTCAGTCCCACTTCCCCACTTGTCAGTCACACATGTTAGTCACACTGTGCCTTTGTTGTTCCTGTCAGCTACCTTGTGGTGCTGTATTGACATGTATTATTGTTAGGTACTCATTCGATAAGTTTTGAGTCCAATATCTCTCCTCTTTAGTTTCTGACATTGGACTCCAGCTGCTTAGTTCAGCTGTCTGACAGGGTGATGGTAAAGAAGAGTGCTTTGTGGTATATATACTAGTATAGGGTGAAACAGTCAAAAGAGCACAAAATCAATAGAAATAACAAGTAGGAGGGGCCATAGACAATAAGGACATCATCATATTTTGGGGGAAGCATATAAAGCAGAGACAGGAAGCAGGTGAGGGCAGGTGGAGAGTCAGTGTAGAATTAGTCAGCAGCCTCTTCAGGTGCAAGCACATGTGTAGTGAGTCAAGGAGGCAAATTGATCACTTTGGAGCATGCTTAGGCTTGAAGCCACTTCAGAATAATACTCATTCAGCCTCTACTTTCACTTTGCTACAATGACTGCATAATCAATATGGATATGCTAGATGTGCTGCCTCACTTATCATTCATCCACTGAGAGTAATCCTATCACCATTTCTTTGTCCTCTCCTTTATTTATTAATACCTCACTCTGATGCCTTCATACAAGCACCAAATTTACCAAGGCAAACCCATGGGGACCAATACCATTCCATTCAACAAGGACCTTGATGACACATTGTTCAAATTGCCATCTTCACCACCTTTATCCTATTCATCTCCTCCTACTATAGCACTTGCTTCCCCCCCCCCTATCATGGAATCTTCTCCAATTATGAAGCACATTATGGAAAGACAAGCCCATGCATAGTAAATATCTATCATGCAAGTGCAGAATTGCACCTCCTCCTTTGGAGTTTCACTCTGCCTCTAGGGTAATTGGTTGAAGTTCACATACTATATGTGTATGCAAGATGTCAAGAAGGTAAATAGTTTTTTCAAGTTAACAATAAGACTGAGCAATAATATCTGATTAATAATCCTTTCAGGAAGCAGAAATCCTTCTTAAAGAACTATCTGGGATGCGAAATAGAGTAGTCCAAAAAGCACTTGCAGCAAAGATTGCATCAAAGAAAACTATTCTTGTATGGATCTCAGCAATAAAGTGTCACTGGAAGGGGCTAAAAGGCACAGAAATCTCCTGTAATCAATTAAGGAAGCTTATAATCATGACCTGGAAGCAGCCAATGGATATGTAATGCAGGTGCAGAATGTATAAGCAGAGCATGGCCATCTGGCCCTTGAAGATGATGCAGCTTACTCTCATGCTGTGTATGCTGATGAACTGGTGGCATTCAATATTGCAAACCTACAAGGAGGTCAGATCTCATGGGCAGTAACAGTGCATAAGAAGGTGGGATGTATCCTCTCTGAGTGAGAGTGACATTACCAACTCCCATGCCCATTCCATAGCAGGTGGTTTATCTATTTCAGACAATGTGGCATATGAAAGTGAGTGGTCAGTAAGATAAGAAGCCAAATATTCATATTTGTCCACTTTTTAACCCACATCTAGATTTTTTGATACATTGCCAAGTTGTGACTAAGTTTGGTCTTTTAAATTGAATTGAATGTTGTCATAGTGTACTTGGAATGGCACACACCTTGTCAGACAATCTCAGCAAGTGTTTGATTAGACCATTACATGACACTGGCAGCTGGTATGCAGGGTGCTTGCTAACATCCATTATGTATTGAAGAGGAAATAAAAATTGGATGAGCAAAATCTCCAATGTCACTTGGCTCAATCTGAGTCACCCTTAGATTCCTACTAGACTCAGGCTGAACAATGCAAAGTTCAAGTAAATATGATGATACACCACAAGATCTGAGTTTCCTCCTTGAGCAAACCCTATGAGAGATCCCTGTATTACAGACTGCAATCACAGAGGCTCCATTCCCACAATCCTCAGTAAGTGTAGGATTCTTTGGATTGACTACAGCAACAATGACTTCTTTTATTTCCTTGTATACAATAATACACTGGAACAGTAGGCTATTCAGGCCACCAGAGACTGAGGATATGAATCTGAACCATATTCCTATACAAACAAGGCATATTGATATCCAAGCCACAGCAATAGTCTGCTCCACTTGAAGGGCATGTGGCTAGTTCCCATGTACTTGTGATACAACCAGTGAGAGGAGGTGGCAAGATTGTTTCCGGTGTTCAGAAGACATCAATGATTCAACTGTGTAGACTTTCTACTAATAGCTAATCCTCAAAAGTTGATATACTAGTATCACACCCTAAGTGCATTGATGACAAAAAGTCTCGCATGGAAAACATGCCAAGTCAACATGCCAAAAACACCTACTCTCCTGCCATCATCATCTATACAGCCTGAGCCTGAGAGTCCACTGAGTTGCTTCTTCAGTTTCTCACTGTGAACTCCACTCTGCTTCCTAAGGTCCTTTATCAGCAACAAGCTAGTAATCCATGCAGTGTTTGGGCCTTTGGCCCAAATGATCCTAGTTTTTGTGAAGGGCATAATTCTAGTTTTTAGTGAAATGACATATGCTAGTTTTATATGCAGGGCATTATTAATTCCAGGTTTGTGTAATATGATATATGCTAGTTTTATATGCAGGACATTATCCCTTAGTAGTGTAGTCAGTCACATTTGTGAGTATAGTCAGTAGTGTGGTCAGTCACACTTATTACACTTTATCAGTTATGTTTGAATTGTTCATTGTTACAAGTATAAATTATTTGAGTCTATAATATACATAGCATTTACAGTTGCAATCCTCTGAATACTTCTGTCCATACTACATTCATAGCCTTTGTATTTCTCACATTATTATCAGGGGAAAGCACTTTGATGTTTCTAGGATATGTACATTGTGAAAGGGCCATATATAGTTGGCTATGAGAAAAAACAGGATTGCCAAGATTCAGTCCAACATGATTAATAGTTTGACCTTGAGCCTTGTGGATGGTCATTGCATATGCCAAATGAACAGGAAATTGCAATCAACAAAATGGAACAGGTGAATCTTCCAGACCAGAGTCAAGACCCATTCTAGGAATGAAGACTACATTGTTATCACCAGCTGCATTCAACACCCTATACTCCAGAATCTGAGGGGTATATCTAATCAATCTCAATCAAGTCCCATTATATAGGCCATGAATAGGATCCAAATTCCTTAGCAGCATATATAAGAGAGGCACCAGTTTTAAGCTCCAGCTTGTGCAAGGGAAATCCAGAAGGGCTAAATGTGTGAAGAACATCTGGTTGAATGTAGTTGTACTCTTGATCAGTGATGGAGTCTACACTCAGACAGGTGAACTTCTCTTGAGGCTAAACAGAATCCAGGATAGAAGCATTTATTTCATGAGCTTGTACATTCCAAGGATTGAGCATAGTGCAATCCAAGAAGTACTGGTCGGGAAGATGCTGATCCTCAGTGAGAAGTTGAGAGTAGATGGCATTAATGAGAGTTGGAATGTCATTACCACAATGCATGTGCTCAGGAAGGACAATGTCACCATTAGTTACAGCTATGTGGAGGAGCTGCTGTGCCCATGCATGAGACTCAGAATCTTGGCAAAGGCACATATTTTGATGAAGATAGTGAATATTTATGTTGGCCAAGAGATTGAAATGAGTAAAAGTGGCAGGGACAATCTGTTCTCTTGTGCCATGCTGGATAACAACAGGCAAGAACAGTAGTAATGCCTCCAAATGCAAAATCCTGATCACAAAGGATGCACTCCACCCATTCTACCACATGATGGTGGTGTTGAGAAGCCACTTCATCCTAGATAATAAAAGCAGTCTGTTGCAAGAGTTGATGATTAACATCATCCTTTTTGATATCACAGGTACTCTAATCATGACAGGGAATGGGAATTTTGAAGTGAGAATGTGCAGTACGACCACCAGGAAGGAGCAGAGAAGCTAAGCCAGTAGAGGCAACACAGAGAACTACTTGACCCCTTGAACGAACAGAAGCAGCAATGAGCTTAGCAATATAGATCTTGCCACAACCACTTCCACTGTGAAGGAAGAATGAGAAACCTCTAGTGTGGATGACACTATCCATGATTGCATCATAGGGAGAGCCCTCCCTTTGTTCAGGATTGAGAGTGGGAAGACCTGTTTGAATAAATTCTTGCAACTCCTGTAGGTTATACTGTAGCTGCTCATTGATGAGTTGATTGCCATCTTGTAGGCCCCAGTTTACTTGTGGTAGAGGCATATGTGAATAGTTCTGTAAAGCCTTGCCATATCTTCTGAGATTCTGAGCTATGAGATAAAGTCCATAGTCGTATATCTGATCTTGAGTAGGCTCTTGAATGTAATGAGTATTCATGAGATGATGTCTGAGGTCATCACAGAGGTTGTCTCTAGAAGCCTCCCATAATCTATGAGGATCTACAGGAGCACAGTGAACCAGAATGATGACAAAGAGTCTTCTCAGTTGAAAGCCCATTCTAAAATGAGGAGCCTCT
>JBBPLX010001184.1:0-10732 GCA_038090015.1 Leccinellum albellum | reverse complement strand
AATTGATTTACGCTCGACAACTTTACAAGCAACAGCAAATGGCTATTGGTTATCAAGCTAGCGTACAAACGAGGTAAAGATCCGTGTCCAAATAGTTGATGCTTGAATCTGACAAGTATGGTGTTGCCAGATATTTCTCGGGCGTGCAAGGAGATACCACGAGACCAGGCGAGCTTTTCGGTGCGAAAAACATATTCAAACTTCACGAGGACACCCTTGCTACCAAACTTGCGGTAAGAGATCGAATTCGGGATTATGGCCGAGGACTTAAAAGTCTGGCATTAGATCGAAATGGCATCCATCGTTGAACTCGACTGGGCCTTGGCCCATCTTAGAGGGAAGTCGAGGCGGCAGTCAAACGCTAAGGATGACTGGTTGCAAGAAGCAGATCAAAAAGGGAGCAAGGAAGATGTGGTGATGATTCCTTCATTGCATGAGCTTCGGACATTGATATCTCCTATAGGCGGATCTGCGTGGGTTGACTGCTCTGCTCTTTGATGATGGTAAGTGAATAAACTATGTATCCGTTCTGAAAGGTGACCACGCGTTGTGTCAGATGCTCCCGAAGTTGTAGAAGAGGATGAGGTACAAAAGATGCTCGGTGCAATAGGCGTAAAGTATAGCCATCGAAACGATGATGTGCTAGTTCCCAGTCGGATCGAGGAAGAGCGATCCCGGAATGCGCTCAAGGTCTGTACGGATCACCTACCAGAATTCATTGATTGAGGGTGTTCAACATTCATTAGGAGCACAAACGACGTAGAGCCGCGGCGAGAAGATCCAGGGGGTCTGATACGGGGATCAAGCCCAAACAGTCAAAGACATCGGTCCCGGAGTGGCCTCCGAGGCGGAAGCATCACAAGGCTCCCCCTACACCGATGGAACAGTGAGTTGGTAGCTCCTTGGATTGTTGATGTGTCGTTGACGATTGTGTGTACCTCCAGGCTCGCCTCTCGCCAAAGGGCCTTGATTGAGCTGGGATATATCAAGGATTCGTCAGACGTTCCCGTCTTTGCCCAGTCATTGTGAGTCTTGGGTCATCGCTATATCGACATGTAATGACAGTCTTTCAGCGCAAGGAAAGCGGTGGAGGAGCGAGAAGAAATACTTGGCAAACTTGATGCACATGCTCAACGCTATTCGTAGAGTTGTAGTTTGGAAGCAACTTTTGTCGTCGTTCCAGTGAGTCACAGTAGGGAAGAGATTCAAGCTAGTATGTACGAGTGAAATTTCCTTGGAAGCCTGATCCCGACTCGTGAATTAGTCTTGGCATCTTACTACATGTAGACTAGCACCCACTGGCATGTGTACACATACCAAAGGATCTTTCGGGCCCCGACATCATCCGAGATCAACGTTTGAACCAATCCTCATCGATCATCGGTATCATTCGAAAGTCCCGCGCCGCGCTCTCCCACATGCACCGCTCTGACCGCTCTCAAAAACCGCCCAGTCCACGTAAGTCTCCCAAACAGCCGCCGTCGGCAATCCAGATCTAAGTCCCACCATCGGTCTCTCACAGCGAGGTTGAGGAGCACAGACCTACCAGAAGATAAGGACGGTCGGGCAGTCCAACCAGAGCCATTTCTCACTGGACATCCTATCTTGCCCGAAGACATGGGTGCGTCACGGCGGCATCACACTGATCAAAAAACGACTCACCCACTTACTAGATATCGCTGATCTAACGCAAGCTCAGCTCTACGAAATGAATCAAGCAAGTATGGCGTTTCGATCTCATCGGCTTTACCTCACGTCAGCCGTCCACAGAAGCTCCTTGAAGAGAGCATGGGGTCAGAACGTCCTCTAGTCTCCCTGCCAGAACCAACATCCGTCCTGCGTGAAGATTATTCCAATTCCCTGGATTTCCTGGCTCAGATAGACACACTCGTCAGTCAAGGATACAGGACTATCATTCGCGCTAAAGGTCAATGTTGCATCTCTCATTTGTGACGTGATCGAATATCTCACTCCGTCGTTCTCTTCAGGCGATGGTGATTGTTTTTATCGAGGTGACTATACTTTATCTGTTGTGATCCAATTTTTGATACATTTCAGTTCTTTAGCGTTGGCATTTGCCCACCTGGATCGGCTCATACGCTCCCACTGGCAGGAGATCAACGATGATCATTTAGATCCGACCAAGGATATGCTTCTACGCGCTGGCTTCGACGATAGTGTCTATGAACAACCATACGAGATCCTCCATAACTTGATTCGGTCCCGTATTCTAGGCTTTGATAATGCAAAGCAGGCGCTCTGGAATACTTTCACGGACCCAATGTGTACGCCCACCATCTGGACATGACATCCGTCTGTCTCATCTCATCCCCCCAGCCTCCAACTATATCGTGATGTATATGCGTCTGCTGACCTCTGCCCAGATGCGCAACGACGGCCAGTTCGCAGACTTCCTCTTCGACCCCGAGTCGCAAATGCAAATCTCTGTCGATGATTTCTGTCGGCGATTCGTGGAACCGCTCGGGAAGGAGGCAGGTGAGTACATGCATTGTCTTTCCGCTGTCGCCTGGCATCTCAAAATAAAAGACCATGTCCAGGTTGCTGCTCTCGCACAAGCATTGAGTGTGCACGTCAAGGTTGCTTATCTCGATGGTCGCTCTGCAGACGGTCAGGTCAACTTTGTCGATTTTTCGGAGCACGTATCGGGTGTTGCAGACCCACTGGTTTTACTATACCGGTGAGCGACTATCGTGTCTGTTCGCTTCAACATCATCGATTGTCCGTTTTCATCAGGCCTGGTCATTACGATATCTTGCAGAAAAGTGGGTGAAAGAAGACGAGGATCGATCAAGGAGTGATGGTATCATGAAGTATATTCCATGTAAGATATACATACCCAGAATGCGCTGGGTGATTGCACTTCCGGCCGAAAGATGGTTTGATATAGTTGAAAACTTCGACAAAGAGGAAAAATATTACCGGGCGTCCCTAACGTCCCTAGCCACACTTGCGTGAACGAAGGGCTTTAAAAGCATACTTGACGAACGAGGTGAAGGCATCGCCAGACGCAGGGCTGACGCTCTGGACAAGGGAACGACACTGGCCCATTCCGCGCGCAAACCGCATTCGCGGTCGAGCGTTGCGCCAGATTCGCGCCGCGGAGGACCTCCCGCTCGGCTGGCATGAACTGAAGCAGAGTCAACAGGTTTGGGAGGCATTTGACATATGTAAGATGGCGCAATGCGTCATGGAGTCTGCGCGGTACGTCATGAGCGAGGCTCGGACGTGGGCGCGATCGAGATGGACCTTTGTTCCGGACAGAGGTGGTGAAAACACAAATAGGTACAAATTAGCTGCCATTCGGACCAAGAGCCTAGCAGAGTCCGAGGATGGTCTTCAAAGCTTCAACACTTGGGGTGCGGTATCTTTGGTGATGATGAGAGGTGACGATGGTGGCGTCTTTGTTGAACCTGGGGGCAAGGACAGACACGCCAAACAGTCCTGTGGAAGGTCTGGGATGTTTTAGGACGAGGGTGATACGATTGGCATTGAGGACGACGGAGGGATGGAAAGATCCACCGCCAGCAGTAAGCCAGGCGCGAAGACGGTCCAAGACACTCTCCCAAAATCTGAGCTCATGGCCGCCGAGTCGTCTTTGTCATTGCCGCCCTCGTCGTCGCCCTGGAGTTATCTCATCTTGCCTTGGTGTCCCTGCCATGGCAGAGTTGCGTTGTCAGGTTGCATGGTTCAGCGCTTCAGCTGTCTTTGATGCGTCGTCATCAACGTGCACTGTTGTCGCGACCTGTCGTCACATTGTCGTCGAGTCATCCATGAGAGAGGGAGAGGACAACATGGGGGATTGTGGTAGCCACAGTCGCGACGAAATGCTAGTAAAAGTGATGAACCTGGAAGTTTGAAAAGAAAATGATCACGGAAAACCTTACGGGATATTAGTTGCCTGCTTTTCCACTCTTACCGCTCTGACAGATTGCAAGAGGGACGGCTGCACCACATTGCTTGCAATCTCAACAACCAAGCCAATGGCTGCCTGACTGCAAATTGAGCGAGCACGGCAAGGTCTGAGTCCTGCAGTGTTGAGCTGCGTGGTCGAGTCATCTTGACTTGAGATGACACAAGGTAATTGGACTGCTGGACCAGCAAGACACTTGAGATCTGGGAGTCGGAAGAATGAGAGCAGGCAGAATGATGTGCACAGAGCAGTGCAAGAAGTTTCGAGAACAGGAATAAGGGAGGGAATAGGGAAGGGAAGCCAACGACAGGATGGCAGACTTAAGAGATATGGTTCGTACTCGATTGTAGAGAGTGTTCACCCACCGTGCTCGAATGCATGGGGCGGGATGCCTTATCATGGCAGGGGCGCACTGATCACGCGTGCCAAAGTTACCCCCAAAACTGGCCATTTCAGAAACGTCCTCAACGTTGGGGTATGCAGTCCCAGCTCCCACGTTGCGAATTAGAAGGTCAAAGATCGCCATCCGGATGCCGGAAGTTCTTGGTACTCTTCGTTGCGTGGGAAGTAGATCTCAGTGGGCTTGCACAACCACATCCATTTCTTAGACCAGTTCTAATTCTTTTATGGATGGCCATCACATTCAGAAAAATTACCGCCTACACGAGACACCGTTGGAAATGACCATGAGTTCTAACCTGACGTGAGCGAAGTCCAGGATGAGTCTGGAAGAAGCCGATCACAATGAACGTGTTCTCTAAAACCCCGATGTCCAATAGGAACCTATCGGAGTCGGGTGCCGGAGGTAGATGTTGATAGACCGTTCAACGCGTTGGCTTCGAGCTCCTCCCTCGCCCTCAGAGTGATCACCGAGTGCTCTACGTCCTATTCTTCAACGAGATACACACACGCTTTCCAGAGATGGCAACAGAGAACGCAGAAAACATCCGGCAGAGATTCGGCCGCTTCAGGATCCTTATCATCGGGCGGGCAAATGCTGGCAAGACGACCATTCTCCGCGCGATCTGTAACTCCACCGAAAACCCGGAGGTCTATGACGGAAAGGGCAACAAGGTGCGAAGCTGATTAGATATTTTGGATGACTGGTGTACCAAAGCACGCAAGCAGATCGATCTGACGCAGGTCGAGGGATCCGAGTGGGTGAGTGGTATCGCTACCTATTGGGCCCAGACATGAGGTGCATTTTGATTAATGCATGTTACTAGCGTGGATTGCACAACATCGAGAATGAATTGATCTTCCGGAGCAACGATAAATTCGTCTTCCATGACTCGCCAGGCTTCGAAGCTGGTTCCGAGGATGAATTCCAGCGATTGAAGGGGTTCATTAGTGATCGTGCAAAGACAACTTTTCTCAACAAACGCATTCATGCCATTTGGTAACGTTGTCCCTGAGTGGTGTGAGAAGTAGCTTGACTAGTGATTACTTTGTACAGGTACTGTATCCCAATGGATAAGCTTGGGCGCGCAATCCAACGTTCTGAGGAACGGTTTTTTGATGAATGTGATACCGGAAAAAGTGAGTTTATTTTCCTCGAAGTCTCATCTAGTTCCAAATAGCCTGTCTAGTTCCTGTTGTTGTGGTGTTCACCAAATATGATGCCCTATTGCCTGTAGCCATGGGTGAACTATCTTATGCTGATCGAAAGCTACCACTGGATGAAAAGATGGCAAAGGCGCAGTTACTTATTGATCAAATTTTTGACAAATTTGATGTATGGGGCCGTCTCTGTCAATTGAAGCATGCACCAAAATACAATGTTCGGACTGGATGTAAGGACTCGTAGCGTTCAAAAGGGGTCTTCTCCCCGTTATAGCTTAACACGACATGTGATCATTAGGATCACATGTCGCTCTATATTTCATAACTACCTAAATCACATGTAGTTGTAACTACTCTATGTATTTAAGTGGGGCTGTCGTTAGGACAGACACACGCCTTACCTTTTTTACTCGCATTAATATATTGACGTTACCGTCTGTTGGTGCGATAAAGGCAAGAGGCGACACAACCCCTACAACTTTTTTGACGGTGTCTACACCATATTAATGCGATGAGTCAAACTATGACCCACAGCCAAACCCGTGCGGTGCTCGCACCGCCTGACAACATACAAAACTCCCTGGCTTCTCTGGCCGACGAGCAGACTCGTCGATTGCCAAGGCGCTCTCGAAAGAAAAAGAGGGCACACCCTCATAACGAGGACAATGGCGGTCCCAGCAATGACCCAATGCCGGGAGGCTTTGCCGCCCCTGAAATGACCGGTATGGTCGATACTGCTACCCAGAATGACCGAGCTGCTCGAAACGAGACGAGCCAGGAGTTCGTCGAAAGAACCCTGAGTCCCCTTACCGAATAAGGCGAGACCTCCCTGCTGCTGGACGAGCCAGCAACGCACGAAACTGCACAGCCGACTGACGCCCGGTCAGGACCATTGCCAGAAGTAAGGGACACGAGACCGACCTCCAGGTTGCGAGACAATACGCCCGTACAGCACGGGTCCCGCTACGACAGTCCGCCTCAGACGCTAAGTCCTCCCTGGCAGTCGACGCCAGTACCACGAGATAGAAATACCTCAACAATACAAGGATTCCAGCTACTAAACCCTGCCGAACTCGCAAGGACGATAGATGACTTCATGTGAGAGCAATCGATCGCATGGAGCCACTATGAGGAACCTCGAGGGTTCGACAATCATGGAGTGAACCATGGGCGGCATCAAGCCGATAAGATCAACAGGATGAGGAATGCCCTCAACAAAATACTGGATGAACCCAGCCGAGCATCAACGCTCGAGGTCGAAAGTCCAATCAAGCGGGAAGATGAGCCCAGTGAGGGCGCAAATAGGCCGGTGTCGAGGCATACCGACTATAACGAGCTGTACGAAGACCCGGTACCTGAGATACGGGTACGCACGGGGACTCCCCAGGAGGAATCAAACCCACGGCGAAGGGAATTCCTCGCTGACATACCAGGGAGACCTGAATACCTCAATTGCGACCCCGAAACAATAATGCGCCACATTGCGCAACAACAACAGGCCGAGCGTGCGGGCGAGAACGAACGAGCTAGGGCGGGACCTCTGGGTCCCCCTAGGAACGAACACCCTCCTGTCTCTCTACTGGCGATGGATGACCCACGCCGACGCCGCAATGAATCGGGGAGGAGAACCCCGGCTAGGGGGCGAGTCCCAGGAGGCCTAGGACCACCTGGAGGTGGAGACTCGGATGACAGCTCCAGTGAAGAAGACCCGAGCGACAGTAGTAGTGAGAGTGGTCAGCCGGCAGCTCGCCGTCAGGTGTCAGGACGGGAACGACGAAACCGTCAGTACCTCAGGGGATATACCCCTGGAAATGCCCGTTACATGGACACCATGCAGGAGCGATATACCCGCAGGATCCGCGAGATGGTCGGGGATCCTTTGGGACAGGTCGGACCAGAAATAAAGGCGATGAATCCGCCGAAGCCGGGCAAGTATGGTGGTCAAGACGACCTTGAGAAATTCGACGACTGGTTGAGCCAATTGCTCAAATACTACCGCACGTTTAAGATTGCGGGACTGGATCGCGACGCAGATCGCGTACTATACGCAGGGCTGTACCTTGAGGGCATTGTGGCCCAATGGTACGATCAGGAGGTAGAATCCCCCGAGAGGCGAATCCGCCACTGGGACTTCGAGTTCCTGATCAACGAACTGTTCAAGTGGTTCGTTCATGAGGCCTCTGCGCAACACGCAGCTGATCAATTCGATCGAACGAGGTACGATCCCGAAAAGGGAGTACTAGCCTTCTATAACGACTTGAAACGCTGAGCGCACCGGATGGTGGAGCCGCCCGACGACTACTCATTCAGGAGGAAGTTCCTCCGTGGATTGCCCCACGCCATCATCAGGGCCATTTATGAGGCCCGAGGAATCTCTGCCGAGCACTCGACCATCGAGGAAGTACTTGAAGAGGTACGCTGCATGGAGACAGCACAGAAAGCCATCGCCCAACACCTGCGAACTGGACAAGGCTCAGGAGGGAGAACCTACCAGAGAGGCTCCAGCTCGCAACCAAGTAAGGAGGCGCGGGAGAATAAACCCCGCGATAGCCAGAACAAGCCCCAGTTCTTCAAGAAAGGCGACACCCTGTATCGCCGAAGGGATAGAGGATCCCGGTCCAATAGAACGAGTGGGAACGGTACATCACGCCGAAAAGATACGCGGGGAAACGAACCCACTAAAGGCAAGGGGGACAGGAAGTTCCTGCCTGGGATCATCTGTTACAGATGTAAGAAGGAGGGCCATATGGTCCCTGATTGTGATCAACCACCGAGTGCTGAGGACAGTCCGACGAAGAGACGACTCTTCGCAGTCGATGTCCGAAACGGACAGGATGAGCAAATCGAAGCTCAGCGGGACGAGGCTTCGGATAACCCAGTTGCGAATGAAGATGTCCAAAGCCCAACCGCGGAATACGAAGGGATCGGGGTTCAGGACGTCCCCGAAGACGGTCTATTCGACAGCTTTGAAGAAGTGTCGGATGTTGACGACGACGACGAACCCATCACATACTTTGGAGCGATGCACGAGATGAGCGAACACTCAGGCGAGGGACAGATAGTCCAGTGTCGAATGGCGCGCGTCGTTGAGGACTCCGACATGCCCGACCTCTCCGAACCCGAGAATGGCACGGAAGGTGACTCAATAGCTGGGGACAACCCAAGCAGTGACGAGTATGAAACCCACGCCAGTATGGGGTTGCCAACCATGAACTGGGACTGGCACCCCATATACGGCGTCATGCACTGAGGGCCATGTACCGAGTGTGGACTACGAGCTCACCACGTAGATCACGGGAGGCGCGAAGCAACAGCCTCCATCAACCATGCGATAAACGAGCCAACTAGGCTAGCGCAGGCTGAGTACCAGTGCAGCGTGGACCTAGGGAGACGAACCCGTATAGCTTACGTGGCAGGCACACTGGACGCGGAATTACCAACCGCAATACGACTAATGGCGGAACTCCTACGGGCTACCGAGGAGTGCCGACGAGCCGCACAGATTGCCTTGATACAGGTGAGAGCTCGTGCGGATGAGGGCGCGGAACAATTACTGCAACACCTCGACGAGGCCACTCGTCGGTTGGTCGAGCTTGAGGCACTTTCGGGGCGTATCCAGGTTAACGCCAACAGCGTAAAAATCACGAGCCCTTCTGGCACCCTTTGGGTGAATGAGGACGGGACAGTTCACGTTCGCCCCTACCTCGACGAGGGAGCGGGTACCAGTCGCCCCAGAACATGGGAAGATCCCATCATCATCCCGGAATTGGACGAGGAACCATACCTCGAAAATGCCATAGCAGACGAGCTCGGATCCAACGGGAGGGAACCCCCTGGTTCGCCAAGATGGCGTTGGTCCCGCCTGTTCGGCGCAGTACACGAGGGTGACTCATGTCCCGAGTGTCGTGCGCGGGCGGTGCACATAACCAGGCATGTCCTGGATAGGTCCGCGAACCTCAAAATGATACTAAGGTACCCATCGCAGCTCGCACGTCGCCGATACGACGAAGGATGGGACGAAGGGAACCGTGTGCAGCCCCAGGCCAACATGGATACCCACTGGCGCGTACTGAGCGCATTGCGCGTACTCACGGGACACCTTGTCCATTACCGCGGGACGTTGCGTGAAGTTGGCGAGGACTCCGCAGTCCGTGCCAGCAGCCTCTTGCGCTTGGGTGGGACTCCCACAGAAATCCAACACTGTATCGACGTATTCCGTCGTTTCGATGGTATGGAGTTACAAGCCGAGCCACGCGATGTGCTCGTATACTCGGACAATGTCCGAATCCTGACATCGTTTGGGCCAGTAACGGTATCCCGACTTAGGCTGCCGACAAACCCATCGGTGTCACTTGCATCCATGCACCTGGCTAGGGCCAGTGACCAGCCCACGCTGGAAGAACAACGCACATTCCGGTATGCTATGCGTATGAAGAACCAGTCGGAGGGCACGGAAAGACGACCGCAGCTCTCCTCCACACTGCGCAATTGCGCTACCATGCACATTCAATTGAACGGATGTACGGCGTTCACAATGATAGATACTGGCAGTACCGGCAACTTCGTAAGCCCTGCATTCGCTGCAGTCACAAAAATGGAGACGTTCCCGCTCCAACAGCAGCTGATGCTGCAATTGGGCTGCATCGGTAGCCGGTCGAAAATTTCGCATGGTGCTAACATGACCGCCATGATTGGCAGACTAGCCTCGACCATCTATGTAGATGTAGCTAATATAGACCGCTATGACTGCATACTAGGGATGCCGTTCCTACAGGAGAATGACGCCATCCTAGACTTCGCGATGAATCGCCTATCACTGAAGGGCGGTCAGAAGGTGGAACTTGATGAACGGCACACCGAGAACCGAGTCATGGAAACTCGGGCTCCTGCGAAACGCCCTACACCTCGCCCCGAATGACTCCTTCGCCTTGGCGGGCGCACCGCGCCTGTACAGGGCTTACCGGGGGAGGAAGGGACGAGGAGGAGAAGGGTGAAGGACCCGACACCAAGTACTAAGGGCTTGGATGAGCCCGGTATGGAACTACGGAGGGCTTTCGCCGCGATAACCAAGAAACCTTACACCCACGAGGACATCCCTCGATTAAAAGCGCAGTGGTTCGTGCGCTACGAGCATCGGCTGGGAGGAGTAATTCCCAAACTTCCCCCCTTGAGGGAAGTAAACCATCGAATCCCATTGATCGATGAGCGCAAGCAATACGCGTACCACCTGCCCTGCTG
>JBBPLX010001182.1:0-10753 GCA_038090015.1 Leccinellum albellum | reverse complement strand
GACGAGTATGGTGATGAGAAAGTAAGCTGCCATGTTACCGGCCTCATCGTAGTGGTAGTTGGCCATCGCAGTGGTTATTAGAGTGAAAACTGGCGTTTGTGGCTTTTGACGTGGCTCTTTGACCGTGCGAATTCAATACTCAGGGGGTGCCTATATGCGCAACTGCCACGTCTGCGTTCGTCGTTTGCCTCGACGACGGGCGAAGCCACGACTACGGACATAACATACACGAAGTTGCACCTGCATAGACACCATACGTGACAGCACTCGCGAACGAGCACAGGGTATGCTGCCAATATACATGAACAACTAAGCTAGATTGAATAGGATGAGATGGCACTCATCCTGTTTGACTTTGGCTGAGTTGTTGATGGCAGGGTGCTATATGTAGTGCCCAAGCCGGGCCGGACCCCCACACTGCCAATGGCTTACTATTCAGGAACGGGTCCAGCATCAAGGTTGGTGAAACTCAGTTGATCAGCGCAAAGTTCAGACAGAGAGTTTGATGTTCAGTTGTCTGGGGTGACAGAACAATGAGACAACTGTGCATATTTGGACGAGGACGTGGTTGGTGGATGTCAACTTATACCTTGCTCATTCCTCCAGCTAATGTGAGTAGGCCACAGCCCATTCAGATCCTAGCTGACTGCGTTTGGGTAGAAACTCTACGATCCCCTCGACCGTTTTTTTGTTTTGTTTTGGTACCCTGGTACCGCTGAAGCCTGTTTAACATTTGATCAATAAGATATCGTCAGTGATGCTGACAGCGTGGAAGGCCACAGGCACCTGCTGAGTAAATGTTCCTGCAGGGTGCTCATCTAGCACCTCGGTCACTGCGCCACGTCGGTAGGTGCAATTTCTAGAAATTTCAATAAATAAACTATTGCGCTCCGCTTCTTGCAGGTTCAGTTGATGCTTGATACTGCCGGCTTGTGTTCGTCCGAGGCCATTCGTGCACTACACTACTGATACCTCTCTCGTTCGCATTCATGCCCACTGCTCATGTACGCCAACCACGTCGCATGCATGCTGCACTTGCCGTGCAGACTTCACCTCACCGTGCATTCCGTCTTACTACCCGCGGTTGCGTTAGCACGCTCTTGTTGGTCACATCCCCGCTGGGCATGCATGCAACTACCATTGTCGGTCTTCCCTGATCATTGTAGCAAGGAGGGCGTCCGGTGTCTGATTCACGCCACCTCACGATCGTGCACCGAATGATAAGATCAAACCAGGTCATCGGGTCCAGCTCCTCACCACTGTCAGCCTGTTCGTTCATTGACCGATGCCTGCTCTAATGCGGGCGGACCAACCTGCTATGTAAGCGGACTTTGATTCACTGCTTTATAAACCCACACGATCGGTGAGTAAACTACTATTCTTTGCTCTTCGTCGACAACGATGACTCTCGTTTCTAAATACAAGCCTGAGCCAGGTCATCTGGGTAACCTCAACCCCACCCAACAACATGCTCTCGACACGCTCAAAAAACAACTCACGGCTGAGGGTCATTTCGTTCCGAAGAGGATGGATGACTCCATGATGCTCAGGTGCGTCCCGTTCACCATGCACATACATCCGTCACTTGGCCTCGACCGGTACTGATACAATTACCCGTTCGCCCTGTTTTCATTTCTGTAGATTTTTACGTGAGTGCAAGTTCGACGTCGGGAAGGCGAACACAATGGTATTGTCCGCCGAGCAGTGGAGGAAGGAGTTCGGCGTGGACGACATCGTAAAGTACGTTATGCATTGCTACCTAAATTTTCTTGGCCGTCTCAATCAACGCCAGGAACTTTCATCTCACGGAAAAGAAGGAGGTAAACGAATATTACCCCCAGTATTACCACAAGACAGACAAGGTACGTCGAAAACAACCACGCATTGACATCCCATATGCTCATCCTTCTCAGGACGGACGTCCGGTCTACATCGAACGTCTTGGCAAGATCGACGTCGACGCGCTCGAAAAGATCACGACCCAAGACTACCTCCTTCGCCGCTTCGTCCTCGGCTACGAAAAATTCTTCAGCGACCGCCTTCCCGCATGCACCAAAGCTGTGGGTCACCCCGTCGAGACGTCATGCACCATCGTCGACATTGGTGGCGTGCACATCGGGTCCTTGCTCGACATAAAACAGTTTGTCAGCCAGACATCCAAAATTAACCGCGAGCGCTACCCTGAGACGATGGGCAAGTTTTACATTGTGAACGCACCGCGCGGGTTTTCGGTCACTTGGAAGGTGATCGAGATGTTATTGGATGAGGAGACGGTGCGGAACATACATATCGTGGACGCTGAGCACGTCAAAGAGACGTTGCTTGCACAGATTTCTGCGGAGAATTTGCCGGCTGAGTTTGGTGGCACATGTAAGTGTCCTGGTGGGTGTGCATCGAGTGATGCGGGTCCGTGGCAAATCAAGAAGTAGATTTGGTGTATTGGCGAACGGAAACGAACGAAAAAAGTGTGGAGTAGACTATGTATGATACATAACCACAAGGTAGCAAGTGTTTTACATAGTATTTATAGATAACAATTCGAGGGTTACTTAGAGCTGTACTAGCGACGAAAAGAACATCAATGCTCTCGGATACGACAATGTAATGAAACACGCACTCTTTCCAATGGCAATCACGGCCTATCGATTATTCCTGGATTATCTCTTTCAATGTTTCTGCCGGAATTCGGGGCTTAAAGTGGAGACCAATAGGATACGTCTTGTCATCTAGGAACCCCAAGTCGTCAATCGGCTTGGACTCGTCCACAGAGATGTCAAACGCCCAGAGGATGAAGGCGGTATTGATATAAATCGACCTATGTCCGTGTTGTTGTTCTGTTAGTTTTCCGAAATATTATACATGAAGGTTAAATGGACTTGCGTAGTGGCAACGTGTTGTCCTGGACAAATCCTAGATAGTCCGCTGTCAGCAACACCATCTCCCATGCGTATAGAAATCCTATAAGTCTCACCGTCTGCCGAAACCAAAGTGAGGAAATTTGAGATCATCTCTCACTTTTTTGTCCAACGTCAGCCATCGCGACATGTCAAACCTGTCCGGGTCAGGAAAGACCTCTGGATCTCGAGAGATAGCCCTTTTTTCAGTGGAACGCGTGTATAGCATCAACAAGGGGACATAATTCAAGGCAGACTTCGCATACCAATGATTCCCGAGCACCGTAGTGCCCGTAGGTATGTGGTAATTGCCCTGGAAGGAGCCAAATGAGACGGCCATGGTGATCAAGCTCAAATAGATGGCACTCACCCAAATGATATCCTCTGTGGCACGATGAGCAACACCTAGAAGGAACGTCAGTTACTCGGAAGGCAGGATCGAATGCTGGCTAACCGAGAGCTGTGAGAGGTCTCCATCGCATTGACTCGAGAACGAACGCACAGAGCGAGGGTAGAGCCTCCTCGTCATCGAATGCTGGAACTGTGAAAATGTTCGACTCATCAAGACAGAGTGCTCTCAGAGGACACAGTGCCACGAACGTCGTCCGCTGCCGACTACGGCATCCAGCTCTGCGTGCACCGCCGCCTGCGCATCGGGGTGGAGAGCAGCGGCCATCATCACAATGCAAATACCAAGTGCCGTCTAAACCGCATTGAGAGATCAACCGCCATGTTCTGAGATCAAACGACGTGCCGTATGCAAGCCAGCAGAAACCAAGCTACCAGCAAGAAACGCCATTTCGGTCTCGTCGAGACCAAAATCAACCTCCCGTGCAAGAAGAAACTTTGCAAACGAGGGTCCTGAATTGGGGTCGCTCTGCGCAAACGTGGCATTGTAAACAGTCTAGAATAGTGATCGGCGAGAAGCTCACCATCTGGGACTTGACTGCATCCAATGCACGATGAAAAAGAGAACGATCCTCAATAAATCCACGGCGTAGGTCTCGTCCATACCAAGGTAGATATTTCAACCAAGGCAGGCTGTCGACGAGGTAGAAACCGGGACGTAATGTCGTCCCAAACCTCCTGAGAGACCTCCGGAGTTCCAAAACATCAGGATGTGACGCATCAGTATTTGCATCACGTCCATATGTTAACTTGAGGATTACCGAGACTGCGTATCTATAAAGAGAGATCATAAAGATATGGATCGAAAGGGGAGAGGACATACGCGGCAGCGTGGTCCTCATATCGCGCCGGGCTTTCTATCAGACCGAGTAAAACCCGTTTCGCATGCGACACCTGTATCGATTGGTATGTCTTCACTGCCCTGGGTTGGAGGTGCGTATGGAGGGCCCTAGCGCCACGCGGGGAAAACCAATCAGCGCCATCCCATTCGATCATTCTGCGACCATCGCTCACCTCCGCATCCGCTTGAATCGTTCTCCGGCAGGCGTGACTATCATTCGGAGACCACCGCTCAACAATTCGCCACCGGCGACCATTCGTGGTCGGTCGACCAACGCACTGCCCTGTTTCTCCATGATTTCTATGGCAGCCTAGCGTCCCATGCCAGTCAGATATACCCCCCCCGCTCTACATGAGCACACTGCTGGAGTCCCACTTGCCTTGTGACGCCCAATAACCACATGTCGGTCGATGCCAGCTCTTATTGATATGAGAGGTCCATACTGTTCGAACCAAGACTCGTGCACCAAAAATGGGCTGCGAACGATTGTGGAAGTTGGCAAGTTGCCAGGCAGCATAGTGAACACGGTGTAGAAAATGGAACACACCTTTTCTCCGGGAGACAATGACCCGCAAGGGAGTTTACGGGGGGACTTGGGGGGAATCTATGTAGTGTCTTTCGGGTGGACTTGCGGGAACAAGCGAGGAGAAGGAGGATGCCAAGACAACTCCCCACCAGAGCAATACTGACTTGAGAAATGCTTGCATCAAAAAACATTGTAGATGGACTTGAATCCGCTTGTGACACCAGTATGATTTCTCTAGCGTGTTGTTGATAACACGGCCGAGTGAGATTCTGCTCATAAAATTTGCAGCTCTGATTGGCTCGGATCGGATAAGCTATACGGTCGAGACCTTGACGCTTATGTAGTAGGACGAACTTGAACACATCGGTCGCCTCGGATATGGATATTAAGCCGGGCACGAAGTCTCGAAAATGGCCTTATCGACTCGTATGTACATACATCATCGGAACAGTGACGTATTAGTTAGGTAGGAAATTGCTTAAAGGACGTCCAGCATCCGCACACTGTCGATCAATTGGTCCAACGGCATGTCCTCCTGAATCTCCACCCTGATCATGCTATCTACCGCAACTCGCCTATACTCCTCCACGTTCCGGCGAGTCCGAGTGAATAACAGCGCTCCGAATGGCTGTCGGAGGCGTGCAATGACCCGAAGAGCTTTTTCCTGCTCCTCCGTCAGTGATACGATGGCGGAAGACGAGGACAACACCATGTCTGGAGAACGTCCTCCAAACGGCCGCAGGTGAGCAATAAAACGCGATACGGCTAGCGGCCTGATTAGCGGTCCATCACTGGAAATCTCGATAAAGGAAGATGCCGTTGCAGTCGATGCAATTGATATATACGATCCAGCCCGGTCCATGATGGGAGGAACAATGGAATGGAGGGCATAGGGAACCAAATCCTCGGCCTCAGAGGGCGCGTCCATGGAACTATCAAAAGGTATAGGTTGCCTATCAAGCAGGAAGTCAATCCAGGGGTGAACGAGAATGGGGGAATCGAGAGAAGATAGGTTGTTCGTGGTCCTGATTTCCACGCCCCCAAGACCAGGTACCTTTGCACGAAATACGCGTCCCGATGTGTTCTGATGGGTTTTTATAGCACAAAGTCTAAAAGTGAGACAGGGGAGCTTCATCCGTTGCCCTGAAAACGACGGCACTGGCAACCCATGTAGTTGATTATATAGCTTCATTACTAGGGTGAAATTGAGTGAGGAGGTCCGTAGTTCTGCGACAGTTGTTTCCATTTCGGCATCTCTGATGGCTATCGGAATGTGTGGTGGCGGAAATTCATCGAACACAGTGATACTGGCTGGGAGACAGCTGTTGAAGCTACCAGGTATCCCCGTCCATGCAAGTATGCTCGTGTCTCCCGAATTTGTCAGAAGCTGAGCCAAAAGTCGCCCAAGTGCCTTGTCCCTTTCACCGTACACAACGGGAAGTGAGATAGAGAATATTCCGAGCAGCGAGTAGGCAGTATCCTCGGTCAATGTCGTCTTTCGTAGTGACGCGAGACATAGTTTCTCCCAGATGTTACCGAAGCCTGGTCGGAGTGTCATCAGGGTTTCTGCAGAGACATGTGTTGCCTTTTCTATCTCCGAGATAATCTCTGGCGACTCTTTGTGATTGGGAATACTGAGGTTCAAGTACGGCTTCCAATCCTGTGTGTAGAATCGGACTACCTTCGATGCATGATACTCTTGAAATGTCCATGCACGGGTGTTCCAGACACTGTTTACAAGATCTCCGGGCTGCGACGGAGAGTGGACACCAAGGAGATATATGATCGTTAACGCAGCTTCTTCATACCACCTGAACATGGAAACAAGCGCTTCTTGGAGTACGAAGTGGTCTGATTTATTGATACAACATGTATCGCTCCACGCCCAGTTGAACCCAGCGTCCCGTACGATCTTGCAAAACATTTGGAGCTTGTCATGAGTGGCAGATTTCTCGAGATCGTACACCAAGATTTGCATGATTTTGTCGAATAATGGTTCGTTCTCCTCCCATCTGTGCGAGAACATGGCATAACGGTAGTACTCTGTAACGCTTTGCTTGATGCGCTTGTGGTCGATGAAGGTTGTCATGGGGGAGATCAACTCCTTGAAGACTGGAAGGGACTCAAAAGCGGCTGCCTGTTCGGTTTTGTCGCAAAGCCGTCCAGAAATTGTGTTGATCAGCACACGTGGCGAGTTGCGGATGGCATCTTGCACGGTCTTGTGGATTTCTCCCCTCACCAGTCCTGCAGTGACGTATTGTTGAAGACAGTCTCCAAGAGGAACAATTAGCAGAATTACACCAGTATCGTGTCAATGCACTCACTTCGAATGTCTGCATCAGCTGACTCCGACATCCTCGACAACATTACCTCGAATGCGTCTATTGCATTGTCATAATCCCCGGCTTGGTGTAAAGCTGCATGCTTCCTCTCGTAGCCCCATGGAGACGATTCTTCAAGTGAAATCACCTAGTAACGATGCATTGACAACATGAAGGCTACGCGAAATGACGGAACATACCTTGTTCGCATCATTCAACGCATCCTTCCACAAGCCCTTAGCTAGGTATGCTTTACTCCGCTTGACTAGGAGCTCGGGTGGTGATTCGGGGTCGAAAGATAGTGCGGTTGAGTACTGCAAAATGGCATCATCATGGCTTTCCGTGCGCATCGCGATATCCCCGAATGATTCGAGCTTCCCTGAGTATCAACGGATGGAATTGAACGTCCAGTAGTGCTACGTATGCGAGTTTGCTCACCAACAATCCATTTCGTCTGCTCATCACGTGTGGTTGTCTGCGCCACCAACTCATCTACCATCTGGCGCAAACACTCACTAGCATCGAGGATACGCTGGGTCGTCTCGAGATGTTCACATATTGCTCGATATGTCATGAATCTCGGAACCATGAACTTAAATTGGACGTGTCAGGCACGCAAAAGATACCAGAGAGTTAGGGTATACTCACATTGGTAGCAGTAGACAAGGCATCCCTCCATGAACTACTCACCAACGTTGCTTTCACCCACGCTCGCAGAAGTGGTGTGGGAATCATCGAATTGACGTATGCGAAAGTCGTTGGTACTTCGTCCTGTGGGGCTACCTTTGAGCTTGCACCGTCACTACTGGGAGCAGAGAGGCATCGTTGTGCGAAACCTAAAAAGGAGGTCTGATCCATGCAGGAGAGCAAGTAGAATATGAACCCACCAGACACCCATTCGGCGGCGGATGCACACACATAAGTCTCCGTGTCGACATTGTGTACAATCTTCAGGAGAGATTCTTCCGCTTCCTCCGTGCGACCGTCTCCGGAAAGAACGATCAGCAGAATTACATTAGCATCATGTCAAGGCACTCACTACGAACGTTTGCGTTGAGCGACTTCGACATCTTCAACCGCATCGCCTCGAAAGCGTCCCGTGCGTTGTCATAATCATCTGCTTTTTGTAAAGCTGCATGCTTCCTCCTATGGCCCCATGGAGACGACTCGTCGAGTGAAATGGCCTAATAATGATGCATTGACAACATCCATCAAGGCTGTGGAAGGCACTCAAACGCACTTTCTCCACGTCGTTCAATGCGTCCTCCCACAAACCTTTCGTAATGTATGCCTTGCTTCGCTTAAATAGGAGATCTTGCGTTGACGTGGGATTAAAGGATAGTGCGGTTGAGTACTCTGAAATGGCATTCTCATATTTTTCTGCATGCATCGCGATATCCCCAAAGTCTTCAAGTTTCCCTGAGCATCGGTATATAAAGCTCAAAATCCAATGTTCGTAAGTAATTTCACTACTTACCGACAACCCATTTCGTCTGTTCGTCATGTGTCATCTGCCCCACCAACTCATCCATCATTTGGCGCAAACACTCGCTAGTGTCGAGTATACGCTGGGTCGTCTCGAGATATTCACACATTGCTCGACATGTTATAAATCTCGGAACTGCGAACTCAAAACCAGATGTGTCAGGCGCACATTAGATACCAAAGAAAAAGGGTACTCACGTTGGTAGCGGCAGACAAGGCATCCTTCCAAGAACCACTCGCCAACGTTGCTTTTGCCCACTCTCTCAAAAGCGGTGTGGGGGTAGTCATCAAATCGACAAATGCGAAACTTGTTGGTACCTCATTACCTTGGGCTATGTTCGAGGTTGCGTCTCTATCGTTGCTGGGAGCAGAGAGGTATTGCTGCAGGAAGCCTGATAAGAAAGCGGACAAACCTGAATTCTGCAGCCGACGGGGTGGGAAATAAACCCACTTAAAACCCACTCGGCGATGGGGATACCTTCACAAGCTGCCGTATCGACAATATTTAGGAAAGAATACTCAGCTTCCTTTATGCGACCCGTCGCATACAGAGCTTCACAAAGACGCTGTTGAATAATGACATCGGGATCATCCAATTTCCAACCAAATATCTGTCCAGAGCGATGGTCATTGACTGCACCCCAGGAGATCGTAAGTATGGAGCTCACCATCGAGAACATGACAAGAGTAGGCCCCGTGCGACATCTTATTCTGGCTCGTGCTCGTTCAAACGACCGCACAGCACCCTCACAGTCCCCGTTCGCCATACATGAGTTTCCGAGAAGAAGATACATATATGCCTACTTGAAATTTCAGACGAGAACTTCGAAATATGCATCATGCACATACCAGAACTTCATGGCATGTTGCGTCAAATCCAACCGTAGAAGTGAGGTCGCCTACCCGCGATATTGCATCATCGTGTTCCCCAGCTATAAAAATGATTATAGCCTAAGCAACACATAGTCAGGAGTGGAAATGCGTTCCAGTGCATGGGTTACACACCTTGAACAAGAGGAGGAAGCTCACGCTGACGTGAGACATATGGCAGTACTCGAATGCGGTATCGCAAGCGCGACACGCCTCCCGCCCCCTCCCCTGGCCAACGAGTGCAATACTCTTTGCAATATAGCCAAAGACGGACGGGCGGATCCCGATGGACTTGGAGCGAATCAGTTTCAAGTATATGAGGGCAGAATAGCAACCACCTCCTCGGCATCGACGATTGCATCGTCCCATTTTTGCAAGCGTGTTCGCACGAAAGCTCGACTGGCAAGTAAATGATGGCTTGGACTCTGAGATGCTGGAATTGCAACGCTTAATAACTCTTCCACATTCATGAGTTGACCATTCTTCCAGGAATCAATCACAGCGGTATCGATCCGAATGTCTGGTGCCTGGAACGAAGATTGTAGAGAGAGATCGAGAAACATGAAGAACGACCATGGAGATTAGGATATTCAGAAACTTCGAACGGAATAGCGAGACACAGTGCTTACAATGATGCGAGATAGTTTCTTGATCGTGGTCGTCCCCCCGAGTCCACCAATAGCAAGAAACCGATCATCTGGTGAGAGTGCGATGGGACGCGTGTATTGATCATGTTCGATGGAACCGAGTGAAATATGCGTCGACGCGTGCCAAAACGTAACGTTACGCTTCGCAGAGTATGCGATGAATTCTCGATGCTGAGAGAGGGAGATAGACGAGTATCTATTGCCATCCGGAACCGTCCATTCCGAAATGAATGACTTGGAAGATAGATCAACTTGCTTAATTTTGTTGTTCGACAACACGAAGAGGTTGTTATTGGACTAGAGAAGACCAGCATTGTATTGTGGTGTGACTTTCAGCTTGATGTCCGCGGGTACGTGGCCGTGGTAGCTAGTGTAGAGGCGGACGCCTTCATGAGTGGCTGTTGCAATCCGATCGCCCTGCGGGGAGTACTTTGCGGCTATCACTTCCTTCTTGTGCAGGAGTGGGCGGAAAGCTCGTTCAAATGTCGCGATGTCCCAGACGGTGGCTGCGTTGGCAGATGCAACGACAAGCTGGGTTGAGTCGGGCGAGAAATCGACTCCGTTGACGTTTCCATTGTACTCCCAGGCCTTTTCGTATGTCTTCGCATCCCACACAAACACCCGCCCCCATTCTGTACCCGCTGCGATCCACTTCCCATCCTTTGACACAGCGAAACAGTAGACAACCCCACATTGCATTGTCGTAAGTTTCTTGCCATCTTCTACTTGCCATACCTGAATCCCGTCGTCACCGTTGCAGT
>JBBPLX010001181.1:0-10753 GCA_038090015.1 Leccinellum albellum | reverse complement strand
GTGGCGGCGCGGCGATGGTCATGGAAAGCGGGTGTGTCATCTTGTACATGACGGTGAGAGTCTACAACAATACAACGATCGACTCGATTTCGTTAATGTAGCACTTTACTCAACCGTTGTATAGAATTAAGTAGCACATCGCCCTGCTTCACCACTTTATCGTACTGAGCGTTCTTGAGCGACGGTCGCGTCGTCTCAACGATCCCATGCACCTTGTCGATCGTGCAGTGGAGCCGTCCGTTGGCGATAAATCGCGATAGCTCGCTGTTGAGACCCATCATTGAGCGGTCGTGCTCACCAACGAGAAAATAAAATCGAACTCGCCTGTCGATAAAATCAACGCTGACTCCAAACGCCCCACTGATGCTCTCCAGCGTGACACTACGGTAGGATTCCAACAGTTGACTGTATGCGAAGATTCGCATTTCCCGGACATAGTACCGTGTATGCGGAGATAATAATCGAGAAGGCAGGAGATGGGTTTGCTCAAGAGTAGCTGTAGGTATGCGCGCGATAATCGTTCAGGGTGAGCCGACCCCAGGTAGAGAAACGCACCTAGTGTGACGAAAAACTTGGCATAATGACAGTCGTACAGATTGTTTACGAGGTCACCAAGAGCAGGGAGTTCGGGCAAGATGGATACGACATCCGGTGCGGTGATCAACTGAAACGATACTCAGCCCTCCTAGACCACGGCACATACACAATGGTAACCTTTTTTTTCAAGTCTGGCCGCTTAAGCGTCAACGTATTGACTATGATCGTGAGGGAGACAAAGTCGGTATATGAGATCAATTCCGTGGCCGTAAACGTCGAAAGCGCGTCCAGCAAGAGCTCGCCACCGGTCTTGAACTGCCGAATGGAGACGGCATGGAGTCCACGGTAAACCTTGAGGCGATTTCGTCTGTCCCAGTCACCACCCTCTTCGATATATCTATAAAATATCAAGAATGGGCAGATGAAACATCGACGAACGCGACCAACTTTTCTGCTTTTTCAAGGTTTTGGATAATGAGATCGTTGTCACCAAAGAAGAATCCAATCCGGATGAGTGTGAGGGATACATCTATCCTCGATCCGAGTCCAGGCGTTTTCTCCAGCGCGAGCTTCTGGGCTACCACTGCCTTCTCCTGGGGACATGATCAACCGAGCTGTAGCGGTAAGGAGCTATCGGTCGTACCCTATCGCCTATTCGCGTTAGGTGGTTCGCGCGCGCCTTGAGGGCGTCTGATATCTCAGATTCTCCCTCCGTCTTCTTCGCCTCGGCGAGCCGTTCGTCGAGCTTTGCGAGCTCTTCCTCGTTCGCTTTCTCCATCTCCTCGAGAAGTGCAGGGTCAGACGTAAGAGCGCCCGAAGACGTGACGAGTCGATAATACGGAGCCATCTCTGGTGGCGAACGCGTGTGAGAGGTTGTGCGTGAGTGAGATGAAGTACGCACTTTCGGCCTTGATGCCGTCTAGCAATGCATTTCTTGCGTTGTCATGTAGGTGCTTCAGGGATGGTGAGAGGAGGGTAAATACGTGCTGAGGAAGGGCGAGATTGGGAATGGGCAGAATCGCCTCGTCTGACATGGTCGTCTCTTCTGCCAAACGATAACATTTTGGACGCGTCACTCACTCCTCCGATATTCCCACGGATGGTCATCACACCCACCCCTGGAGATGTGCAACTCGACAGTACTGTCTCTTGACAAGTCGCGTTGCATCGCTACGGATAGACCAAACTCCAAGTTTCAATTTTTTGAGATTCCAGCACATCAGAACCGTCAGCTGACTAGGGGGGTGCCTGCACATCCATCGACGTATAAAATGACCCGCATTTTAGAGATCGTCCCCAATATACAGCACTTCACACTTCTATTCCTTGAACCATGTTCCCTTCGTTCAAACATCTTCTCTGCGCCACTGCATTCGCATGCGCCGTGGTAGCGCAAAACATCAATATAGCCCAGCCCACTGCGGGAACAGCCCTCAAGGCAGGCTCGACCCTCGTCGTGCGACTTGACGAACCCGTCCGTTTTCCACTCTGATTCCCCCTCAATGGTTGCACCTAAATATCTTTTGGTTCATAGGCATCCTCCGGTTCGAAAGATGTGTCGGTTGTAATTGGCATCTCCCCCTGCGCAACCGGATGCACGGAGATCAGCCAATCCATGGGCAGCGTTCTCTATAGCGGCCCCTTCGATCCTAAGTCTTCCGATGGCTCCGGGGGCGTGTACCAAGATATCTCAGTTACTGTGCCTAGCTACTTCAACGGACCCGTACAGCTCAATGTCGCGCGGTTCTACCTCTCCGGCGTGCGTATTTTTCCTCTCTTCTGTCAACTCACGCGTCTTGTGTGCGTACTGAAATGCATCCTGGTGAAACAGTCTGGATCATCTCCAGAAATGCAGCTTGCAACTACCAGCATTACCCTCTTCGGTGCCTCTGGCTGAAATATTGATGATCGCTCCTAAGGCTATTTACACCAATAGAAATCCATATACCATCTTCTCTTTTTTTTCTGTAAACACGATCCATCTAGCGGATAGAATAAATTTACAGAATGTTAATCGAGAGACAAGAATCCGAAGAAGGGATAACGATTGACTTCCAAAAATATGGCCCGTGATACATAGACTCTTGCAATCTGCAGACATTGTCCTGGCACGACAGATCATGTTAATAATGGGGACATCTCTAACGGCCCGGGTCTCGCCCAAATCACGCAACTTTACAGTGACAATAAAGTCGCCTCGGACGAGCCTACCCGATTCAAATTGGTAGCAGCACAGGAAATAATGAGCTATTAGTATTAAATATTCTTTAGACATGACTGAAACACATTCCAGACACCATGACATCGAAAAGGAGATGAGGCTCGAACAGTCGAAGTAACCGGACATTGTGAAAGTAATATACTAAGGAAACGTCACTTACATACTAGCTCGACTTTCGTTGCACATGGCGAAAAAGTGGAGCCTGTTTATAAACCTCTCGGGCATGATAGGATACATGTTCACCCCGGTCCGAGTCAGAATAGGGGAGTAATCGGTAGCAGCAGCATGTGCTGATATCTCGACGCTGATGACGATCGACTTACTACTCTGTACGTAAGCAGATCCCACAAGCCTAACCGTCGCAAGGTTACAGGCTGTGATTTCGCTTGCAGGCGACTTACGTACCACGTCTCTCGTTGCTGGCCACTTCCATATTACATATATTATGCAGCGGTGCGGTCTCTTGAGAGGAGAAATGCCTGCCAATCAAACGACGCCGTCGCACCTGGCGTGATGGTGTGTGAGGAACGCTGAATTGTTTTTAAAAAAATCGACGTCGTTACGTTACGGCCTGACGAATAAAAATGTCGCGCGTAGTTCTAAGCCGAGTTAGTGATGGGAGGAACATGTATCCATGTAGTGACTTCATCAATTAATGTACAGTCCTAACTCTCCATCATGAGTCATCGGACGGGCGCATCGCCGTGCCAGCTAGTAAGCTGTTCCGCATGTACATCGCAGTGCCTTTCAAGTCAGAGATGGGTAGCGATGCTCTCACTCATTTTATTTGAATACATATGCGGCACCGTCCTGCAACCACACTCTCCTGTGAATTCACCCGGTAGGGTAATACCATGAAATAAAAATAATAGAGTAAAGATGGGGAAGGGGGAGGGGCGGGCCAGTAACACGAAAACCAACGCACAGCCCCCTGTTACCCACCAGGACCACCTCCTCTCAACGCTCTCATCACCCTTACATGCAATGCCCTTATCACGGGACCCACAGAAACACTATCGCACACTACTCCCACATCGATCGGTGCGATCCTCCCCCGGCCCCTACCTGAAGTTCCGAATCCGCCCTCTGAGGAAAAGGAGAAGGTCGATGAACCCCCAGGCCGCGCGCTCGCGCGCACCGCATCGAGCACCAGCGCACGGAAATCCGGGATGGGCTCTAGCGGGCCGACTTTTGCCACGTCCTCGGATGTTGCATCCGGACCCGAACCCGTGCTGGAGCTCGTAAAAACCGAATACGATGCATCCAATATTGCGATCCGTCTCCCGCTCATTAATCTTAAATCAAGTGCGTGCCTGTGGGAGCGTCACGAAAAAAATGGGGGTAGGGAGAGTTGAGCACACAAAAAGGCAGCATAGAAGACCCACATTCCATACATACCTCAAATCTCCATACAACACCCGCCACCATCCCATACCCTTAACCACCATATCGAACCACGGCTGAATCTCCCTGTGTTTAGACGCTTGCCTACTTCCCATCATCCCATACATCCCGATGCCGCCCATTGACATCGTCGATAACCGATCGAGCTCGACAGCGATCGGTAATGTATCCCGCAGGAGTCCCACTAACCGATGAAGCGACGGCGCAAGCGGTCCGTGTCGGAGAATCTGCCGTAGGTACGGTTCCGCCTCTTCGTGGGGGTTCGAGCGCAAGTGTAGCGGATTGATGGGAGGAGGCGCTAGCGTGTTATTACTTGCATTGGACAAAGGGGAGGAGCTGCGCGAAAACCGAAGCTCAAATGAACCGCCCGTGGGGGAGAGTTGGTCGGTACAGCTGATCAGTACCGTATAGTCCTGTTGTTTGCGTGTCATTTCGGCAGGAGTAACCAATAGGCATGGGACTTGCCGAAGAGTAGGCAAATTCGACTGTCCGGAGATCAAACGAGAGAAGTCGGACATCTCGCCACTTCTTTTCTTTCGCCATTTGGGCAACTGCGTCCGACGAACGATCATCAGCAACAACAAAGAAAAAAAGGGGACAGGGAAAACCCTCCAGACGCTTACCCTCTCTCGCGATCACAACCATCTTCGACACCCTCGCCCACTCCTCCAAAAACTCATCCACGCATGTATCCACATCCTCGGACAAAAATGACACCACCGCCTCCGTAGCATCGTAAATGATCCGCTTTGACGGCCGAATAATATCACCGCCGCTGCCGACACCCTGCCCTTGTCCTCCACCGGCAGCTACCCGCTTCCCGACCGGCTGTTGTACGTACTTGAGCTTGACGCAAGTAACCACTGCCGCCTTTTTCCGGTCCGACCACCAGTTAAGCGGGATCACCCGGATGTTGGGCATCGCGGCCTCCGCCGCTGGTGCGCCAGACAGGATGTCGGACGACTGGACGCACAGCGCTGGGATCGACCGCGCAAGCGAGGATTGGATATAGGATAGTGTGGACAACAAAGAGGATGATTGGGGATGAGAGTGAGAATGGAGTGCACTCGAAGGATTGACGTGTGTATAGGGTATTCCGCGAAGCTTGAACTGTGCCTCGACTTTCGTATAGGCAACCCGCGCGCTGAAAAATAATGGTGTCATTGTCAATTTATGAGGTTCGAAAACAAAAGAGTACCGTTGGGGACGAATATCACTCACCAACAATATGCATACAGTTCTCGGAGGGTCTGCGTCTCTAGATGAAAGCTAAACCAGCGTGTTAAACAGATCTCGAAAACCCAGCTCATGCGTTCAGTGTGTCGTGGAATAACTTACTTGTCCTCCGTCCGTAGCGTGTCGTGCGCCGACGAGGCGATGTCGCGCTTTCGCTTTTGCCCGACCTGAGGGCTTTCCCCGCGCGGTCCGACGACGACCTCGGACAACCCTTTCTCGCCTCGTATACGCCGAACGTCCAGCCACCCGATATCCTCCATGATCATGTTGCCGTACATGCTGTCTGGCAATACCTTGACCGAGATGAGAGCGTAGCGGAAATCTTCCTCAGTGATCACAAGCACTAGATAGTGAGACGGAAAGTTGGCAAGTTTTATGTACACCGTGCCCCTCGCCAATGGTCCCAACTTTTGCAACTCTGAGGGGTGCGAACATTCGTGGGTTGAGGAGGTGAAGGTCAACGGAACCAAATACCTTCTTTGGATAAGTTGCGCTGTCGGAAGACCTGTAGACCGAGGTAGCTCGCCTTTTGCTCGATGAGGTCGATGATTGTCTATGGAATTACATTGGTTCGTGTCAAGCCTTGATGTTAATTTCTCATGACTCACGTTAAATCGAACCCTGACCAAGGCTTCTAGTAACATGGTTGGATTGTCATTCAACCTGTCCGAAATCATCGCAAACTTGGGCCCGCGAGAAGCAGCAGCGAGGTCGCCTGTATCCTGGAGGTCCATTCGACCTGTTCTGACGTCGATCGAAACGAGAACAACCTCGTCTGCACAGAGGTGCACGCGAAGGACATGATATCCGCCTGCAATAAGTGTTCAGATGTTTGTCCAAATAGCAAGACAGATGCCTAAACACACCATAAGAGTCTAGGACTACCTTGCCTGGCGGAGAAAACACATTGCGCATCGGGCCGTGCTGTAACCGGAACTGGAACGCTCTTAGGATAGCTCTGGCATGCGCATTAATAACCTTGTGCATCATCGCCTCAAAGTCGATGTTGTTTGGATTCTAGAGGACACCTTCAGGTTTCGTTCATTCTGATAGTTTGCATGCACACTCACTACGGAAAGGTCTCCGATGATCGCCAAGTTTTCCCCTTGTTCGATGATGACGCCGAGTGTGCCCTTCATGGGCTCCCATGTGACCTCAAACTTAAGTCCCTCGACTTCGTCCGATGGACGCGCGGATCCAAGCTTTGCTTTGAGCTGAAGTTCGGACAGAAGGCGTGCCGTTGGGGATCTCGCGGGTCCACCGCCGGCCTTGGGGCTCGCACGATTCTCGACTATCGAGATGGTGAGCGTTCCCCCGTGGGGTGGTAGTTTGACCCGATTAGGAGGCTGGGGGCGCCCTGGGACGTTGGTAGGAGTAGGACGTCTTGAAAGGGGCGTCAGGCGGGTCATGGTGGTGAAATGATGGAGCGACTTACAACCAATACGACACTGAAAGCGTCTTGCTACCATTCAACAACTCAACCTTCAAATACTGTCCCCATCCAAGAGAACACATCCGCATAGCCTGTGACCGACATTTACTCAGCAAAAGCTCACTAGGGGCGCATATATCCAGAGACCGACCTGGTACCACAATATCTGAAGTTGATATGAGAGAGACATGATCTCTGCACAATCAGGATGAGTTCAGGTTTGTCAGCTGACGATGTTACGCACGCAAAAAATTGTACAATCGGACAAGCGGAACGTCAACCGTTCCCTCAGGCAGTTTGGGTCTTTCAGGGATATCAGCATTAGGGGGGAGGTCAATTGGTTCAGGCAGAGGCAAGTAGTATGCCATGCGAGAATTTGCCTCATCCGTGATGTATCGCTTTAGTATACCAGTTGGTTCTCGAGGGAACTCTACAGACGAGCAGATGTCAGTTTCAATAGATCTACCACGTATGAAACTTACCATCTGCTCCGCTCATATCTCCGCCGACGGATATGAGGAATTTAACACCAACAAAAAACCAACCATCATCTTTCTCTGCACCGCGCATACAAACTGATGTTTCAAACAAGCCTGGGACAGTGAAGTGGACCCTGCCACCCGCTAGATCGCAAAGGAGTTTCAAATAGAACCCTTGGAAGGATATAGGGATTGTATGACAGTACCGATTCGATGTTGAGACATCTCTACAGGGACCATTTCTGTCATGCGAAGGCGGTACCGCATTATCTCCTCCATACTGCGCATAGTTTTGATTACCTCAGCGTCGCTCAAAGGAGGGATGGGAATGATTGATTTCTGCACTTGGTACCATGAGTCCATTTGTTAAGTACAGGGGGGCATAATGTAACCTTGATCCCGGATGGAAGACGCATATATGTCCCTGATGTAAGGACGTCGAGGGATGTGAGGAGATCATGATTTCGGAGTCTGGGAGGGAGTTTTTCAAGAAAACAGAAAAATGCGATAGAACGTGCAGCCTCACCTTGCGGGATCGAGTGATTCTCTGGCATAAGTGAGCCCAGCGATGACGCTCTCGAATTGTTGGTTCTGATTCATGAGAAAGGCGGTGATGTTCTGTTACTGGGTGAGTATCTGTGTGTGACTGGGATCGTGCTGAACGCGCTGACCATGCACTTTTGAACGGTCTCGGCGTCGCGTGCCCATTTGGTGACGGCGTATAACTTGACGACCTGCTTCTTGGTCTTTACGACCCAGTCAGCGATCGTCCGTTTTCTTGCAGCATCCGACATGTTGGGAAGCCTGGATGGCAGGGAATCAAACTGCGTCTAAGGGGGGCTAGTGCATGCTCACGTCTCAGCGAGTTCGGATAGCTCGGCATAGATCGCTTGCGCGACTCTGGAGAGGAGTTCGCCGAGGGGGACCTGGCCGTCGAGAACTACTGGGAGTTCCATCTCCAGTTGCTCGAGGGAGGGTTCTTGTTCGAGATGGCCATTTGCGGTGAGTCCGTTCAAGACCAGGAGGGCATCCGCCTTTTGTTTCTGGAGGTCGAAGGCGCCGAGGCTGCTAGCATTTGTTGCTGAGGGATCCATCGAAAAAACGAAAAGACGGAAAGTCTTCGTTTACGCCGCGAGCACCGAACGCCGAGAAGTCACCCCGAAAAGCGAACGTCCAAGAGACTCGGTCAAAGAAACAAAGGACAAGTGCGCCACACCACATTCCCAATCTGGATATGTCGCTCCATAAAAGGAAATTTGCACTCTCCCACGTGACTCGGAGTTTCCCGGGGTCGGGTCCACACCCGAAGAGCTGCTCTGACCCGCTCGTCGACGACGACGACGTGATGCTCCGACTCTCAAAATCAGCCGTCCTCATGCAGAGGCGCTCAACCGCATTCGCCATCAGGCGCTTCCTTGCGACCATTGCGGACCCCCCCGTCCGTCGCTACGGCGGACTCAAGGACCAGGACCGCATCTTTACAAACGCCTACTGCAGACACGATCACGGTATTAAGGGCGCACAAGTTAGTTTCTTCTCTTTTTACTTGTTACGTGCTGAAAATAAAATCTCAGTCACGCGGTGACTGGCATAGGACAAAGGACATCCTACTAAAGGGCGACTCTTGGATCATACAAACCATCAAGGACTCTGGCCTCAGAGGTCGCGGGGGTGCAGGCTTCCCCAGTGGACTCAAATGGTCATTTATGAACAAACCTGGCTGGGAAAAAGATAAACGGTCAGCCTTTTCCATCATCCCGTCGCCCACCACACTCACCCTGCCTCAGGCCCCGCTACCTCGTGGTCAATGCCGACGAGGGTGAGCCCGGGACGTGCAAAGACCGTGAAATCCTCCGTGGAGATCCCCACAAGCTTGTCGAGGGCTGTCTGGTCGCTGGTCGTGCTATGAACGCAAGCGCGGCATACATCTACATTCGCGGAGAGTTCGTCCAGGAAGCCAACCACCTCCAACAAGCCATTACTGAGGCATACCGCGCTGGCTTTATTGGTAAAAACGCCTGTGGTTCTGGTTACTCTTTCGACGTTTACATTCACCGCGGTGCTGGCGCCTACATCTGCGGCGAGGAAACCGCTCTTATCGAATCTCTCGAGGGTAAACAGGGTAAACCCCGTTTGAAGCCACCCTTCCCTGCTGACGTCGGTCTCTTTGGCTGTCCAACAACTGTTGCTAACGTCGAGACTGTTGCCGTTGCACCAACGATCTGTCGGCGTGGTGCATCTTGGTTTGCTGGCTTCGGCCGGGAGCGCAATCAGGGCACAAAACTATTTTGTATCAGTGGTCACGTCAACAATCCGTGTGTCGTTGAAGAAGAAATGAGCATCCCTCTTAAGGAACTCGTCGAGCGACATTGTGGTGGTGTCCGAGGCGGTTGGGACAACCTACTTGGCATCATTCCAGGTGGAAGCTCTGTTCCAGTATTACCTATCGACAAATGTTCCGAGGTCCTCATGGACTATGACTCGCTCAAGGACGCGCAGTCGGGTTTGGGCACTGGTGCCGTAATAGTCATGGACAAGAGCACCGACATCGTCGCTGCCATCGCGCGGTTTGCTTCAGTAAGTCTCCCACAACTTCTCATTCGGTTCGTTAACGACTCCGCTAGTTCTACAAACACGAATCTTGCGGTCAATGCACTCCTTGTCGCGAGGGCACCACTTGGATGATGAACATGATGAATCGAATGGTTGAAGGCCGCGCTCACCGCCGGGAAATCGACATGCTTCTCGAGATCACGTGAGGCCTCGTTTCTACTTGGGACCATCTAATCTTATTGTTTAAAATGAACAGCAAACAAATTGAAGGTCGCACGATCTGCGCCCTGGGCGATGCTGCCGCGTGGCCAATCCAGGGTCTCATGCGTCACTTCCGCCCCGAGGTCGAGGCTCGCATCGATGCGTTCCGCTCAGCTAATGGTGGGGTCCTGTTCGGTGGTGAGTTGAAGAGTGAGGTGGATCCGATACTGGCGATGCCGGACAATGTTGGTGTAAATCTGGTGGAATCAGGTGATAGAGTATAAATATTTACAAATGCCCACAGTACACATTGTCTGCATTTTAAAGAAATCTAATCTAATGTGGTTAGGGTCAGACCAGGGTCAGACTAATCCACAAACACTCCAATATAATAATCAGTTATAGATAAATAATCAAAAACACACATATATAAATCATATCTTTGATCTATAATTTATTCTTATAATAACAAGTATTATAAAAGTTCTACAAATCCACCAATAGCATATTTGAATCTGATATGAGGTCTTATGTATTTCACAAATATAATAATAGAACATACAATAGTCAAATCCATAGACATGTATATGTGCAGAGTATGACATTGGCTAGAAATGCATGTCAGATTAGAAGTATTCTTATTCTATGGTTTATTTGTATGATAATATACTAGCTAATAAGAGTTCTGAA
>JBBPLX010001180.1:0-10754 GCA_038090015.1 Leccinellum albellum | reverse complement strand
GGAGCTCTAAGATCTGTTGGCGTTGGGATTTCTGAGGCATGGATGATGGTGGGCACTGTCACAGTGGTGGGCAATGTGGCACACATTTGTTCATTGGGGCTTATGTAGACCCTCTGAATTTTATTTCCGCTACATAGCAACTATGGATGATGGCAGACACGCCTGTGTGAACAGCAGACACACCTTTGTGAACAGCAGTCCCAATTTGGAACATTGACACCGGGCGTCTCCGACGGAGTTTAAATTGTGGCTCGACTACTATACGAGTTTGTCGACCTACTAATACCCTACTAGTTGGGTCAACCCGAGAGGCCGAGACACCCTAATCACTATGTTCACAACTTGAAACTCACACACAAACTGCACATGTCTGGCATGCCTGGAACATATATGCCAATTTCATGCAAAAAATTATTTTCATTCCACCTGCGACCCCTAGACTGGTGATGAGTCACATCAATAGAAAAACCTGGCTTACTGGGAGGCTGAGCACACCAAGTCTGAAAGCTTAGTCTTCTGTTTTCTGACTCATAAATAGATATCAATATATTCGGCAGTGATTCAGTGACCGTGTGACTGTGTGACATGTAAATCGCTACTAGCACACCTCCGCGACTCATGGACTCGGAGGACCTGCTCGACTTTACATATCCTCATCAGGGGTAGTTGAGCAGGTCTATCCACGAACAGTTTCCGATGACCTTCGAGTCACAGTGGATTTGTTTGAAAGTTGGTGAATTTAAACACAAAAAGAATTCTGAGACTAGATGTTCCCTGAGCTAACATACCTCAATGTTCTCAGTCCCCAGAAAGTTCTGAAGCAAGCCAAACTGCTCAGCAAGACTGATTTTACGCACTACGAATCATCTGAGAATTGGGTACATCAAAGCGGGAACGTTGTTCTTGTCGGAGAGGCGCCACACCCAATAATAGTGAGTTGAGCATCCTCACTGACTCGTCTTCAAAGTCCCAACCTTGCTTCTCTTGATGACAGCCGTGCGGATCGTACAATCACATGCATTGAAGATGTCATGACACTTTCCATGCTATTCTCACTTCTGGTGACGAAACATCAAACGTCAACGCTTCTCAGCGTGTTTGATAGCTCCGACAGCCACGTTGTGCCGCCGTTCAAAGGTATGTAGGACGGAAACGGGAAGTGATTATCATCCCTTACGGACCGGGCCAATGAAGACGCAATTTGCTGCTACATACTCAATGTGTATGCCATCAGAGCGAAGATATGGACAACGATTTGCTCTGCACCACTTATTTGGCCTTCGTTAAACCGTACCGCTTCAACGTCCATGAGGCCGTGCAAGACTGGTGGGTGATGTGGGGTCGGATTATATTCAACCGCCTCCCCGAGTCGGAAGACAAGGACTCAGATTCGGACGATGAGGTCGACTCGGACGAGATCGTCGACGAAATGGGCCGGGGTATCCCATACTCTCAGATCCTCTCATGGGCAAGACGATGCTGTCCGTGAATCCGAGGCTCATCGGCGGGGTAGACAGGCAGGTATCGGAGCGTTGTCGTTTTTATATCATATGTATACGTGGGTACTGTTTGTATGTTGGTGTCCTAGAAACTACTGTGTGGTGTAGGGTTCATGAAGGGAACACGGGAATAGTTAGCCAAACAATGATGCGAGAAAGATCAGAGATATTGCAAATTGCGAATTGAAGAGGTTCGAGGCGCGGTCGACCTTGGTGAGTTTGATAAGTGGTAAACAAGGGCTTGTATTAGATGCTGGCTGGCTGCGATACAAAGCTAGAGAGATCCAAGCTATGACAGGTATAAATAAAAAGTTACACGAGATGCAGGGCATGGTGGTGAGTCTATATGAGGGTAGTCAGACTGTTCAGTATCGAGCACGTCTAGTGAGGTGCTCCGATTCGGGACCCAGACATGGTGCATACTTTGCAATAGCTGTACTCATATCGTACACGTGCAGTTCTAAACCGCATTCAACGTCTGAACTTTTCTACTTTCTTGTTCACGTTGCTGTTCCTCGAGCTGAAACAAATCGCGAGTTCGTTAGTCTTGTGGAACGAGACCTACAACTAGTCACGTACGAAGGTTTGCCATGAGTGATCAGCGGAAGACTAGACACTTTGTTAAAGCGAGTCGAAATACTGTGCACGGCACACTCACTCGTCGCATGCCATCGGCAGCAGCGTCCTGTCGATTTTTATGTGTAAGGGCTCCAGCTACGAGGAGGACGCCGATGGTAAGGCCCTGTGCCCACATACGAGCTTGCACCGCCTAGAAGACCTGTCAGTATATAATGGAAAACATGCACAACCTGAACTACCTTCTGGGGTAAAGTCATATATCTGTTGTCGAAAAGAGTAAGTCGGGACCGATAAGGTACATTATATCACGCACTTGTCCCTTGCAACGATGGCACCAGCGGCAGCCATAGAGAGGGCCCAGCTACCAAGAATGATGGAGTACTGATGCCGAGAAGCCCAATCCAGGGCCTTATCCCTGGTAGAAAGAGCGTTGAACCGGGCCTCTTCTTCCGCTGCCGCGCGATCCAATTCTAGCTTTCCGGAATCCGACCTGTCAAGTTCAATGTCTCATCAGCGATCCGTGATCGGGTACTATGTGCCAGGCAGACAGGGATGCGTGAAAACCTGCACGAGAAGAACTAAGTACGCACCATTGTGTTCGGTCGTATTCCAAGCTACGTCGTTCTGCTTGGATGGTGAGGACGGGGCCTACTACCATGACGACACTCGCAACTCGGAGAGGGAAGGGCAGGGAGCGGTACCAGGGCGATCTCCGGTAAAGGTAGTAGAATGCAGGTATGGATATGGCGGAGCTGACGGCGGCTCCCTCGAGCGCGCCACGGAACATGGCGGACTCAAGAGACTTCCATTGCTCGTCGGTGATGTTGACTTTCATGGCGGGGTCAGTTCGGACGAGTGTGCCTATGCAGTAAGTTACGCCTGGACGGACAGGACCCTTCCCTTTTATAACCACTGTCTGGATCGGGCTTGTTCGGAGATGATCTGCCTCCCGTGGTGTTCCGGTTCGAAATGCGGGCGCCTCACCGACGCTGACAAAGTCCCATCACATGATCATACGGGCCGTTCCGATTTGGCCGGAAGGAGTCATCAAGACTTCCAGCGGCCCATCACATCATCGGTACAGTCCAGACGCCTCTGAGAGGCATCTAGAACCTTCAGCCTTACACATTTCTGATTGAACGAGAAAGTAAGTCAGCAAGCAAACGTTCTATATAGGAATTATACAGGGAGCAAGTAAGTCATTCGACTTGTTGTTCGAGAGTCCAACCCCCAACCCCCTCCCCGCCTTCATGACAGCAAAGCCGCTCTTTGATTGGTCACGGCGACTCTCACCACGGCCTCGTCGCGTCGTCTTCGACAGTAGACAATAAATATTTCTGTGTCTGCTGGTTACCGCCACCATCTCGAGTAAGTATAGGTGGTTGGCAAGCAATGGTAGCTTGTTAATTATTGTTTGTTATGTTGTTAGAATGAGCCACCCTGCGCTATTCTCCATCAGAAAAATCCAAGGTGTGTTGTTAACCTCTAAAAAGCAGCCTTATAATTGCCGCAACGTGGATCCATGTCATTAACCGACTCATGGAATGAATTGTCGTTCGCTTGTATAAAAGCCATTTTGATTCTTTTGGAGAGGCTCGCTTCATTCACTAGCTTTGGTTTAACTTTCAACTTTCTTTACACTCTTTCACGCTCTTTGCAATCATTGAATTCAGCACGATGAGGTCGTTTGGCCACGCCGTTCCTTTGCTTCTGACACTGACTGCATTCGCTTGTTTGTCTCTCAAATGTAGCCTGGACACAGATGCTTGCGTAAACCTCAAGACGCATCTTGTGTTTCAGGATGTTTTGACGGTGTGTTAGTTCCTGCCTTCACACGTCACTCAATCTCAACCTGTATAGGTAAACCATATGATGCTGGTCCTATGCACCTAGGTCTCCGTGTTTCACAAGTTCCCAACGTCGCCAATCACTATAGTATCACAGAAGCTGCTACCAAGGTTGACAATCCCTTAACAGGCTAAGAAACTAGGTGTACAGTGCTCCTGCCCGCTGCACGTAGACCCCTCAGTCACCGATGGTGACAAGTGTGGCTTCGTATGCATAGATGGCTTCTTGGCCATGCCGCCATCCAACTCCACCTCGTGCACATGTCCTTCTCACTTGAAGGAGTGTGACGGTAAATGTAGCCACTACCGCTCTGACTGCACATCACCACATCCTTCGCGCTGGCAACATATGTACATCAAAGTGCGACACAAACCTGATGATGTATGGCGTACCCGATGCAACATGGGGGTCAGGCATTCGCATTCGAGTGCACCAATGTCTAAGTCGTACTCGTGTACGTGTCCAGATTGTCCAATCCGAATGAACGCGTGTTTGACCACATATCTTTGTACAGGCGGAGGCTGTGTCAAGGCTTCACCTGTTGGTTGTACCTCCACTAATGGAGTGAACTGTCATAAAATTCCCAACATCGATGAAGTTTCCTGCAACGCCAGACAGCGTTTTGTTCATACTTGCAGGACTGGATTAACCGTTACGGCGTGCGATGACGGGTGTGCTGTGGATCCGCATGCAAAGACTTCTTGCGATGTTCCTATTCCTGTCGCCAATACATTTTTAAGTGATTCTCAATGAGCTTACCCCCACGGCCATTGAGGTTCGTCACGCTCAAGGACCAAGGCACGAATACCGTCTGGAAGGTAGAGAAGACAGGAACTCTCGTTGCTTCAAGTGAAATGAAGACCGGTGCGAACTATTGTTAAAAGTATTTCTCTGGGAATTTGCTGAAGTGGACGTCTGCTAGCTTTCCTATTACCAAACATTAATCACTCTATGATATTTGATTTTATAATCGCCTTCTGTCTTTATTCCTAACAACTTGGCTGTCAAGTGTCAAGCATGCCAAATATGTCATACTTGAGGTATCGCTTTGTGTAGATCTGACTACATGTGACCGGGTACTCGGCGTCGATTGGTATCCAATTGCAGACCCGCTGGTGTGAACCTACTGCACCTACGTCATACAAGTGGATATTATTGCGTCATGCCACTATCCTACACGATATAAACGAATCGTCCACAGATTATTCCGCCCATGCCCACCAACAAAGACTCTTGCAAAGTCCATTTTTCCTCTATCGGCACGAATACCAAGCTCAAGATGACAGAATCATTTCGCGACTCAACCCTGACTCCACAGCGACACGCGGGAGCTGCTGGCATCGGTCCTAATTATCCATTAGGCCCGGTAAGCTCATGGAACCCTGAAATGCATAGTCTGATGCTGACCGGACGTTCATTCAAGGGTCTTGGAACCAAGATTGGAGGTGCGATGGAGGAGATCAGAGGCAAGATTATGGGGAAACCGGAGGTTGCTGAGCATGGTCGTGAACGCAGGACAGGCGAGTTGATGCATAAGGAATGGGAACAGGCAAGCCTTGTTGATTTGAACTTTGCTGGCGTGAAAGGATAATGTAGACCGGATACTTTAGGTCCAGGATAATACCACGGACCCTTTCAAGGCATCCCAGAAGAGTCTGAACGAAGGGGATAAACTGTAGCTGCCAGAAACCCAGCGGATGTGACTCGGAAACGCTCGTAGTAAGCGCAGTTCCTGTGTGTTCTCGGAAATATATATCCACCCCAATCTGGGGAATCAAGCTCATAATTAGAATTTAGCTGTGAGGGTACGTCGGGTTTGGGAAGCACGTACTCTGCTGTACTTTGGTTCGGTGTCGGCGTTTGACATAGTCGGGTAGACCATCAGCATCAACGCGTGCTTATTCTTTCACGTTGGAGCTGCCATATCCACTCACAGTCATTTAGGTTACAAGAAATACAGGGTGATGACAAGGTTACGTGCGAGTCATAATTTCAAGTTTCAGTCCACATCAATCACGCTACCGTAGGGGCATGCTCCGTACCCCTGCTGGCTGCCCATGTCTCAGGTCCCTGATATGATCACCAACCACATGAGAGCGGGCACGACACTGTACTTTCTCGATGTACTGACCTTCCTATTCTTGACTTTCAGATACTTGACGCGCCTCGTGTACCACTCGCCCGCGGTCTTGCCTGTATTAAAGTTGTGATCGGGATTCTTTTGTACAGCATCTGCGATTAAAGGACTGTCTTCTGTAAATGCGCGAAGCACCCTCGAGTTTCCCGGACGAGTGAAGAACCCGATAGACCAACGTTCATGCTGGCCTTGATCGCCGGGTGCCCGTACTACGCGATGCATATTGGACTGAAGGATACCTCCACTGAAGATGGCGAGGGCGTCGCCGATGTTGCAGATCGCATGGCCGGGAAGAGGCTGTATGAGTTTATCGTCGTGTGTGAACATCCCCTTGAAACCTGTGCTTCCAACAAGGCATACCTTGACATAGGACCACTCTGTGTGGCCAGGAGGCATGATCTGCAACCCGCCGAGCCTGTTGTGCAAAAAGGTCTGACGAGATGGATATTACGTATTAAGTTCAAAGGCGATTTTAACTCACGATGGAACCAAAGTCAGTATGTGCGCCCAACGTTGGCGTGTCTGCGTCCGCCTGTCCGGGCATCGGTTGAATCCTGATCATGTGAACTGCGCTAAAACTAAGTTCCTCATCCGAGTGCAATTGCTCGAGCGTGCCCTCTGGCAAACCCAGCCTGTCGCTGAAGATGCGAAGCATTGTGTTATTGACCTCCAGCGACTTGCGGACAAACGGGCGCAAGACAGTCGGCATCGCAACCATAGACGGAGCTGGGGACGTTACGTGCACGATCTCCGGAAATGCGAGCGCGTCGTCCTTGGAGACACTGAAGGACTCTGCGGAGTCCAGTTTACTGACTCACAAACAATTCCTGCGTCAGGCAAACAACGCCATTGCAAGAATGCAGACACGATAGAACTCACCCGGTAGGATCCACTGTGTTCATGCCAGCTTGCCTATATCTGAAACAAGCCGGTCGGTTGGTCAGCGCTCAGTGCTCAACGTGAAAATCAAGGCCACATGGATGACAATATACAAACCCAAACCACGGTCCTTCGTCGGTTCGCTCAAACTTCATCTTCTCTTCGAGGGGGAGGGCCATGATCTCGGCACCAACGTCGAACATGCTGTCGGCTTCCTTACCGGCGCCATGGTTCTTTAGGCTAACGAAATGATGATCAAGACGTCATTATGCGCCTATCTTGGGCAGTTTCGTTACTTACTACCAGAGCCCGATGGACGTCGCGGCCTCCCAGAGACGATCAATCTCGGAGGCGTCGCCGGCTTTGAGAAGGTCAAAGTTAATGACCAACAACGGGTGTGTACGGACGTTGTTCGGGAAAGGCGGTAAAGTCGTTCCAGGCATCGTTTTAGGTTCAAACTAACTTTTTTGATGATGGATTCAGCGTCGGAGACGGCAATACCGTCTTTTTGCTATGAACAGCTCACCTGAGGCACTGTTGCTACCAGTAGTGACTGGGGACCCGAGGATGGAGAACGTGCGAAGGCTTGCCAGCTCAATATGGTGGTTTTATATACACATTGGAAGTTAGTCTAGGTACATTATCACCAGCTGCCCAGATCAACATGGAGAGCCGCTTATCCGCCACCGAAATCCCACATGGTGATTGAGGCTAGTAGTATAAGGATAATCGAAGAATGGGAGCGCTTCACAGATTACGAAGGCAATAGAGATAAAGGCATGGCGATGTGGGGTGCTGTGGGCGGCAGTGAGAAAATGTTGTCCTCGTAAATGACTTCTTTGCAATCACCCTAAGATTCGGGATGGTCTTGATACCGCGATGCGAGCATTTGGGGCGAGTCTCTGACGATGATAGACAATAAGGATGATTAAGAACTAAACGAGCATCTTTACTGGGCACTCTTACCTATCACATGAACGTTAGCATGAAATAATGTCGATTACTATGGTCACTTACCTAACCTTTGAGGTAACTCTGAACTGATCATCTTCCCAGCGCCCAAACACGTCCACAAATGCCATACCTCTGGCAGTGTCGACACGACATGCAGTCACGATGAGTCTACACCGGGTCTCTCTGCGAGTCAAAACGGCGTCACAGAGAGATTGGAATAGTATAGGGAGACTCGGACTCCCTCCGTATTCCCAGTCCACTTCGTAGAGCCGGCACAACTCTATTTCCTCCAATTCCGGCAAAAAAATTTGGCCTCCATGAGCACCCCCACTCTTGTTTGCCGGGTCATGGAGACAGACCAAAGAAGTGATTTCGGCTAAGGAGGCAAAGTTACTTAGTTTAATGTGCCGTAGATTCGGAAGCCATCTCGATATCTTTCTCCAAAGTTCCAGCAAGTCTAGACTTGAGAGGAGATGAACACTTCGAATATCTCTCAGGGGGATGGAACCACAGATATCTCGCAAGATGTGATAATCGTTTTGATTGCCTAGCGTGGTGTCTGTGTAAAATTCGACATAAAGTGGAATGTTATGAACCCGAGTCGTGGATTTCTCTAGGGGAAACTCATATCGTTCACGTTCGGATTCACTGAACATGAGCATCAACCAGCTCGCTCTGCTATCGATGACTAGGGAGCGACATGTCAGATCCGAGTTATCGAGTGTAGTAATTCTTTGCGCGAGAAGAGATGATAGCTGAGGATAATACATTAAAGTATGAATGTGGTTCTCTTCAGGTTGGCATTCCAGCCTGACTCTTGTTCTCGTTGGGATGATTACGCAAGACAATAATCCGATAACCGTCGAGAGTGGCGCCTTGATCCAGAGTTCAGAGAGACGAGATAGGTTGATCTCTGGGGAGGCATCGACTTGTCCGCTTGATAGAAAGTGATGGGCGCTATGAAGGGCATCTTGGAGACACAGATATATGAGGTGTGGCATCTGACGCAGCACAGCAAGAAATTGGTCCATGTCCAAGTAGAGGTGGGGAGGAACGCGGGACACACAGAGGGTTGTCAAACCACTCAGCCCGAGGGTATACCAAGGCAACGGGCAGCCCTCCAACCTCAGCGTACCGAGGGCAGGAACGTCCCCCTCGACAAGAATCGGAGGCACCCCTTCTGGTAACTTGAACTCGGGGTCGAATACCGATATTTCCAAATGCTCCAGTAACGAGGGACACGAGAAAACTAACTTGGGGAAGTGGTTAAAACGATGGGGATCATACACGGAACCTTCTTCCTCGATGAGATCAATCTGAAGGTGAAGGCGGAATTCCCGAATGCGTTCTGAATGGTTCAATGCCTGCTCAGCAATGCGAAACAAGCAGGATGGGCTATCCCCAAAGTCACGCCATTTGAGGCAGATCTTCAACGGGGACTTGCTCGACCTAGCTAATAGCTCTTGCGTCCATCTATACGATGTCGTGGGGATGTGGTTCCAAAGAGCCGGGCAATTGAGAGCCAGATCCCGCCAGAAGCGACAGACATGTGAAACTTTGACCCAACTAAGCGCGAGCGGAAAGGAAGGATAATATGCCTCGCTAACGTGGGAGGTATAGGAGTCGCGAGCGTTCTGGATGAAAATGGCTGTAAGTATCTCGTTCGGAAGGCGAAAGATGAAGACGCGAGAATTCTGCTTGATATCACGGCAAGGAAGGTGCGGCACTATAACTGGAGCATCCGTCTCGTCATCCGTGTGGGTCATGGTGTACTCGTTAACCAGGAAGCTACTGTTGGCACGAGGTGGTCCGGTAGTTCAAGTTGAGAACGAAATGTAAAAGTGAGATATTACTATAGCGCTAGCAGGAATGGCGTTAGCGAATCACTACGTTCGAATGATAACTTACTTAGTAGTTATTAACAAGTTCAAGTTCAACATGCCGGACCGCGAAAGTTGAAATTTTGAAACGCGGAACGAAACCCACGCATATTATTAGCTGACGTAACTAGTTACTAGTACCGTCTCACTTCTAACTTCCTTTCCCATTACATAAACAGGCTATCTTAGATGAAAATCATACGCAGTCGGCGGAGTCGGCAGTTTTTTCATCAACTTTAATGCAGACATGGCGGATTGTGGGACCGCACAACGACGGCCGGGCGGTGCGTACGATGAGAGTACTGTCTCAGAGCTTAAGGTTGTCTCACATCTGGCAGCGAGCGCGAATAGGGAACGTTTGCGACTCCGCTATCGTATGATGAGACTGGTGACCGCCGTGGTTTGAAATTCGAGATCAGGTCTCGAGGACGTCGGGCCATCAGTGTCACCCGATCACCAACGTTTCAGTTTTGTTCCCACAAGCCAATAAACAGGGTGAATGTCTGCAGTTGCTGATAACTATACCGGCGACATCCTCCACCGACTATTAGCCACGGGCATGGATGTTGTGGCACTCTGAAAACACCAGTAGTGCTGTTCGATCCTCACGGAAATCGAGGGGAACTAGCCAATATCCGGATTCCAGAACCACATGTCTACGAGATGCATAGTAAGTTCGTGGGTACCGTTTCCGTTTACCTGCCACCGCTTACTTAAATGGGAGATTTGCCGCGGTTCAAGCTGTATGTTCCTTAACTGCGGGGAAACCATGGGTCATCAAGCGGAATAATTAAGTATGCTTACCACAGCATGTACCTGGCGATATGCGATGAGCATGCCCTATCATATTCGTTTCCTGAAGTATGGCCAGATTACCTGACGTGTGGTCTCCAGGAACTACAGCAGCGCATATGTCCAGGACCATATGGACCTACTGGGTGCTCCGCTCGGCGCTAGCTACCCTAGCTTCTTCACAAT
>JBBPLX010001179.1:0-10754 GCA_038090015.1 Leccinellum albellum | reverse complement strand
CGGTCGGGCCTTGACGATTGTTCTCTGCGCTCGTGACGTAACATACTGTTCCACCTCGATCGACATTGACGGCTCTCCGAGAACCTTCATCAAAGCAATCATCGCGTTGTCTGCAGGTTACGCAAAAGATCTTGGCTTCGATCCCCTATTCAAGGTTGACCACAGGGACTCATGGACGGTTGAGTTGGACGGTCGCCGACTCACTGTTACTCGCCGACTCTTTCTCCGGAGTGTAACCATGACTGGACGTGGCACCCGAGTCCTACTCTGCCGAGACGAGGAAAACAGACCCTATGTTTTAAAGGACAGCTGGGTCTCAGATGGGGAGTCCGATGAGACCTTTGTTCACGAGATGTTCCAGACATATCAGCCACATCATCCCCTGGATCCCGGAATAGTAGCGGACACTTTTGGTGCAGCGGACAGATTCAATGTCTTCCGCAATTGCTGGTCTGGCCTGGAGGATTCTGGCTGGGATGCAGGGAATCGTCTCCCCGGCATCCCCCTTGTCACCTATGCTGGATACACTAGGCAAACCACTCAGTCAATCCATGACGGGTTCACAGGGAATAACCTAAGCTTCACTCGACGCAAGCATCTGCATGTCATTTTGGAGACTTGTGGTGTACCGATTACGTGGTTCTCAAGTCGTAGAGAATTTCTGAACGCGATGATGTGCGTAGTTATAGGTGAGTGTTATGGTCGTGGCTCGCGTTCATTTAAAGGATTATTTATGTTCCACTTAGCTCACTTTACTGGCAAGAGGCATGGTTTCCTTCACTGTGACATCGGTGAAGGGAACGTATGGCTATCTGTTGAAGATCCCGAGGACGAAGAAAAAGTCATCCTTCCCTGGTGCGAGAGGAGACCTAACGAGTTCCCGAAACATGCTGCCATCTTGGGTGACTGGGGCAAGGCCAAATATGATGGGCCATCATCGCCTCCTGGCTTCGGTGACTCTGAGCCTACAAGCGCCACTGTGAGTAGTTGCCAGTGCTTATATAATGATGGCATTGTCCCTGACACGGCAGTCTTTGCCCCGTACTAGGGTTCATATCCGTTCATCTCAGCGGAGATGTCTTCACAAGCTGGGATCCAAGGTCTCATTCCCTATAGCGCAATACATGATCTCGAATCACTATTTTGGGTGATGTGGATTGTAAGCGTCAACACAACAGGACCCTACAACTTACGACGCCAGTGGTCGGACAAACCAGATCCCAATACTGGTTTTCTTGGCTCTATGCGCAAGCCCGTTGACGCCAATGAGGACGATTTAGATCCCCCCGCATGGGCTACCCCCGGAATCCACCCTGTCTCTCTTTCAGAGATCCACAGCTTCAAGTCTTCAATTCCAAAACGCCAATTCCTTAGTGCCATGTCTTCTTACTGGAAGGATGGCGAGTCCGGTCTAATATTCCAGGACGGCATGCGCAGGTTACGTGAACACTTTGAATGGACCGAAGTATCCAATGGAAAGTTCCAACCACCTCGTTCGATCACGCATCAAAAGTTCATCAACATTCTAAGAGACATGCGCGATAATATCCCTCCTGAAGAAGATCGACAAACCATGGCTTCTGTACAGCAAGCACGAGCAAGATATCGGGAAATGTTGGCAGACGTCAGCCGAGATATGTCTACTGGGCTTCTTGATCAGTCCGCCCATTTTTCTCGGTCTTCTGCGAGGAACAGCCCCCAGGCTTTGGCGACTACAGCAAGATCCCCTTCGGGTAGTAAGCGAAAGGCAAAGGAAGTCACATCAGGGGCTCCAGATAGTTCCAAACGCACACGGCAAGCATGGGAAGGGGACCCATCCGGGGATGCCCAGGACGAAGACGGTCGAGGTGCAGGTTTGTCGGAGACTCAGCCTTCAGCGTCGACTAGCCACCCCGACGCAGGCAAGACAACCCCATCTCCACAAAAGAGTAAACATTACAATTCATTGCGCAAATTTAGGACTTGAGCGGCGGCGGCGGCAGAGGGACCACACTAAGGGCTCAAGGAGGATAACGGCACCTGTGCTGCGTCCTGTAATACTATCGAACGTTTAGAATAATGTATATTTTGAATATGTTTCGCTATATGTACAAGGTTCTCGGACTGAGTCGTTGAGTTTAGAAAACGAATAGGCTGCAGGAAGGGAGTTCCTGCAACCGTAACAATTGGGCCCCATATACCAAGGCTAGTGGCACTTACTAGAATATTTCCCCTATCGACATGAAACAGACCTTTTATATCGTAACTGAGCTTACTCCTCTCATCACGGGTTGTCTGCCCTTATGAAGGTGAGCGCAATTTCAATCTTGACTATGCGTCGGCAATACTGGGCCAATCAGATGACCAGAACTGTGATACGTTACAACAACTTGGTTTTCTCAGGACTTGCGATAAGTTTGGCGAGCTAGTAACTGGAGAAGGGTTTGAGCTCCCAAAAATAGCCTCGTTGGTCGCTGCAATCGTCTACAACGTGATGTTTAAGTTGCAGGTAGGTACCGTTAACGTCTCTTCGGGGAGGTGCCACTCACTCGACGAAAGGTCTTACTACTACCATCTCCTCCTCGAGCAAATATACGGAACACCTCGGTGTTTAGTGGTATGGAACTCGATAGAACGGCAAAGGTAATCCACCTCGTCTTCATTTATGGTTGAAATACTTGCATAGGACTCGGATGCAAAACGCGTACCGTACCAAATTCCTGTACTTGATCCTCATCGCCGGATGGTGTTTGAGCGGCATCTTGTTCTCGGGATTCGCCTACTGCAAACGATGCTGTCTACTATCTGGCTAGTGATCTGACAAGCCCTTCTGGTAACCCGAGTCGGTCTGTTCGTCGGTGGTCCGAGTGACGTCTATGTATAACATCGGATTCCACAACGCTGTCCTCAACGGATATGCTAGACCGAGCACCAAAGACCAGCCTAGAGCTTCACCAAAAACTGGCGCCCCCACCGAAGAAAAAGGAACCAACCAACCGCCCCGCTTTATTTCTACCTCACAGTGATCGGATCACTCCACATCATATCGCTCATCCGAGAGTCATCACTCACAACCCAGACCTCCCGCATCACACTTGCGCTGGTTCTCTACACTCTACTTCTTCGTCCTCGGCTCCTGGGAAGCCAATCTCCCTGTCTTCGGCATCGCGATATCATCTGGTCCCTCTACGCAGCCATAACACCTCATCCTGTACGGCGGGATGACCGCCTCCCCCTACTTTATCGCAAGCATGATTTCGTGGGACTCGAGGGTGAGGGGGCATTCTCTTCAATGCCACGCTATGGAAGAATCTCAAGACAAGGACTGGCTAGCAGCCTGTGGTACTCGCGGGCAGCGGGGCGATGGTGTAAGTTGTCAGTAACTGTCGAGGTTTAGGGTTTCGGCGCTATCGTTTCTTTCATCTCTGATACTGATCATGAGCAACCCAACCGTTTTCAGGCAGAAACAGCAGGTCGGATACTCTTTCAACTGTGGCAAGGATGGAGTAACGAAGAGCAATTCCACATAGTACCCTAATAAATTGAAACGATTTTGTCCCTTACCAAATCATCATGAGGACTCGGAGCCTGAGTCCGTTCCAGGAGACTTCAAGTCAACAATTCCACAATATCGTCCGCCGACTACAACTCGGACACATGCCACCTCTATCGAGACTCGGGAACGCTTCGTGACATACCTAGTGTCCGGCCAACGGAGCCGACCGTCCCGGGTTGATTATCTTCAAATTGGCACACACATCGGTTACTGGCATCTACTGGCTTTTGAGGTTCAGGACGAGCTTGTCATTACCACGAGGTAGGTCGACACAATCCACTCGTGCCATGTCCCCGGAGAATGGGTGGCTTCAAATTGAGACGCCCTGTGCTGTCCCGGTCCTTACGACATGACAAAAAAATGAATGCCTGTTGGGTGTGAGTCCGTGTCAATACTGCCCAGGGACATACCCACCCAGAAAACTATCGGATGCATACTGTGCCCCGAGTGCAGTAAGCTTTGAATAGAAGTTAGAAAGATCTGTTGGGATAGGGTTTCCAACAAAACACCCTATCCAAAGTTAACCGTCCGACGGTCCGATCGACTCTGAACTGGTACACCACCGTACTCTGGCCCTTTCACATTGACTGCAAAGATGGTGAGACAGACAATGCCATCCTTGTCTCCCCATGGAGTCCGAACGCCGCCGCGGTCTGCCAGTGATACATACCGATAGCAGACAGAACGAAAGCGCGCAGTATTAACGTAGTAAAAGCGACCTGTGCAAGAGGATCGGACCTTAACCCCTTTTGATGCAAGTTTCATCTATGTTCTGAGCCGAGTTCATGGATCAGCCTTATACTCTTATCGAGCACCGCGCCAAGAGACAGAAGCTTCGGAAGAAAAATGCCACGTGTCCAAGCGAACATAGTGAATAATGTAAAATAACTAGTATAGGAAGAAGATATAGCGTACGCATCTAGCACTGCTGGCGCCCCTCTACTCGAAATAGGATACATTGAGGCGTACAGGTATATGGGATGGCACACCCGCGGAGTCAAAAAAAAAAAAGAAAACAAAGCGTCTCGAGCGGAGTGCATTTTGGTCTACATGTTGACAAGGAACCTTCTAGTTGTACATCATGCATCGCCCATGATCCAAGGCTCCGAGGACTGGAACTGGGTAGTGGGAACGCCAAGCTCGAGCATCTTGGAGAATGCGGCAGAGAAGCTGGGCGGTTAGAGGCATGAGTTGTCTGAATAGGAGATGAAAGGAATCAGCGAATCTGAAGAACATACTCCTTGAACCAAAGCTCCTCGTCATCAGCGTACGCTTTGGCCCACTTCTTGAAGCTCTTGTCTTGGGTAAGAACATAATCCGTTCTGAAAACGACATGATTAGCTGATCCTAACCCGAACTTGTGATATACACGTACGGCAACATCATAAGAGATCGGGTTTTCTTATCCTCGAATTGCTTGGGACCATTCCACTTTCTCCAGACCCAACTGCAGATCTGCGTCAGTGGTACAGTAAGGTCCCGACATTTGGCGGTACGTACATCTCATTGAACAATAGTTTGAAGTACTCGTTGGAGAATGTGACCGGGGAGAACGTCCAGGGGCCCTCGAACCCAGATCTAACAGACGATAGACGAGTGAATAAGCATGTCAAGTATGTTACAGCAACATCCTTGCCTGTTGGTATGGCAACGACCAACAGCATGAGCACCGGAAAGTGCTACAATCTCCTGGTCGTTGAAGCCCATGCGGTAGAATATCTGTCGAAGCAAGAATGTGAGGTTGGTCTCAAAACAAAGAATAGAAGAGACCAACATCTCGAAGGTGGGGTGCGCCCTGGGTTGCGTCTGGAAGACGCCCGTCTGGGGTTGCATCCTTGGCGAATCCATCTATACGCCCAGGCCTCCAGGGAACCTTGGGGCCACCCATCTCTTGGACAGCACACACCCCACCAAGGGTCCAAAGGTCACCGTAAGAGATCCACTCAAATTCTTTCTTGATCTTCTCCATGACGGTACGAGCTACCTCGAGCCCTGCATTCGCGCTATGTAGCGACTCAGGATGGAAACGCATGGTTGCGTAGTTGCTAGCAACAAAAATTAATTAATTAAAAAACCAACGTGACTTAAAAAGAACATGCCTTCCACCGCTATTTGCGTTCTTGTCGTAGGTGCCAGAGGAGTGCCATGCAAGACGAAGCAAAACGGGAGCATAAGAGCCGTCTGTCAATGAATGTTAACGAATATGAATAGTGCGATCTGGATGCACACCATCATAACCCTCGGCCTCGTCAATGATCTCGCTGATGCGTTTGTACACCTGAGGACAATTCGATTCAGAAAGGTAATAAATAGATGCCACAGAAACAGACCTTTTCGTAGTCTGCCTTGGTAGGAATGAACGGGGCGACCTGTGCAACGGCAGGCTTGGTTGCGAAAGGTTTAGAGTCGGAGGGCGAGTTCAAAAGATAATAAGCGACCCCACCAGCCGCGATCGCTCCAAGGCCTGCATAGAGGCCAAAAGAGGATTTCTTTGGAGGCGGAGGAGCCTCGGTGGAGAATCCCCTGGATGATGATGCCTTGAATTGAGCACCAACTCTCCTGGTGGAAGTGGAGAACAGAGCCCTGCGCACGGGGACACGACAAGTAGAAGTGAGCGACATGAGCGAGGAGGAACTGTTCGGGTGGCTAACTTATCAGAGGTTTTACACCTCTTATATAATCCAGTGTGCTGCCAACAGTCAGCCGTTTATGGTAATCTGCGTCAGCCGGGCCGTCGTGTATTGCGATGGACGAGTATTGTGTTTTGAAACATCTTTCCGGGGATATTTCGACATCGAGTATCTCGCCAGGGGAGAGTCTCCGCCAGATTAATTCTCCATGTCATAGTACTTGATTCCCCCTTCTTGTTGGCTGATTTTTGCAATGCCTGTGCGGCGCTGCAACGGTGGCGGCTGCTATGTACGTCGTCGCGTGCGTTGAACTCTTCGTTGATTGACGTGGGCAAACAAGGACAAAGTCATTAGCGCGATTAGATTCGTTTTGCCAGCATCTACGTAATCATCGGAATATTGCCACATCAGCATCTATCGTTGTGTAAGTCTTTTTATCTGAGTCATCAAGTCCTTAACACAAACCGTTTTGCAACTTTCATGTTGCCATGCTCTACCCTGTGTGCAGTAACTGGGCCTTGCCCACGATACCGACTTACTCATCCAGAGGCAGGAACGCCCTTGCACGTGATCCCTGCGTAGATTATGGCACGGCCCTGGTCCCTCTGACATATTGATAATAATGGTCTGTAGGTCACGGTACATCGCCTTTGAGTAACATATATATGACTCACTGAGCTTCCATCCATTTTGGCCGCAGCAGCGGCTGTGACGACCCCATCTAAAGGATTCAACCTATCGTCACTACCGAGTCAATGATCGATCATGTTTCGCCGGCCGCGGCTCGCTGGCCTGATCGCGGAGTAGGACTGAATTAGCTATCTCACTATCCGGACTACCGTGCGTAGCGCCCAGGACCGGCTCAGGTTATTTAAATACGCAGTCACTTGCACAATCTTCTTAACAACAACCACCCTTTCCCATTCCCCTCACGCCTTCCCACATATCATGGATCCCTACGGAAACTACTATCCACGTTATCAGACACCGTACAACCCACACGTCTACCTCCCACCTCAGTATAACGACGCCTATTATCAAAAACCATCGGGATGGCATCATCTCTGTAAGTTTTCGTCTCAGTTTCGTTCATTTTCCTTTCACACGCATTGGGGTACAGTCGATCGTGCACAATCACAACCTCCTCACTTGAATCCTGCACTAGCGGCAGATACCACCAACATTCGCTATGACCTTCGCAAGCCTGTACGCGACGGAATAATGCTCTCTACATACCAGCAAATCGGTCTCCAGCCAGTGTTTGCACAGCCGACCTACGAGGTCCGCATTATTTCCAAAGCCTTTCCCTGGACATGCGACATCCGTGCGCATACCGGGTCAATGGTCACGTGCAGCGCTATCTTTGAGGGCCTTTACGCGATGCTCCAAGAACCGATCGTGGACTCGGAGTGGGGTATTGTGGTACACGACAAGGCGAAGAAGGAGACAATCGAGAAGGCGGCTAAGGCAAGGTGCGAGAAGGACAAAAAGGGCAAGGATGCGTCTCTGAAGAGGATCGACTGGTTGGGTGAAGCTTCGGCATTCAAAGGGCTCGAGCGGGACGAAGAGTTCGAGAAGAAGCGGTTGTTGCCCGGGTCGAAGGCGTGCAAAGAGACATGGGTGATCAAGTTTGGAAAACCATAGATTTCTCGGTGGTATCTTTTTGGGAGGCATAGGATAATCGCTCGTGAGCTAGGAGAATTACGTCTCTGATGAGATTTTAATATAGTAACATATCGTTGTGATTTTCCTAGATAACTATGCCAATGGCGGTATCTAATTTATATTGCACCACTTCTATACATGGATATATCCACAGTTCTTGGTCTGATTTCCTTGGTGCGAATATTAATGTCGCCCCCTGGTAATTTTTCTCTGAATCTCAGTTCACTTGTCCATGCTTGTTCTCCCTTCAAACCCGCGTCAAGCATATATATATGGTGTTGCTTACTGCGACAGTCTGGTTTTCCACATAGTATTAAGCGTCAATGAAGGCTTGAAGTCGGCGACATTTGATATCCTTGCTATGTTGAAATGGAATCGTTTGTGCAATCTGTGTAATTACATAACAGAATCATATGAGACATTGAGACATTGATCGATGGGCTGTAACGGTCTTTCAACTTTCCTCCGTGTGGACCCGGATCTGGAATGACCGTTTTATAGGCGTTTGATCGGGTTACCTTTCTACTGCCGGTTTAAAACTAATCTCTCCGGCGTAGGTTGCGCTCAATCACGAAGATATCTGTCGCGGCTCCGAGACATAAAGACATAAATTTGTGATGGTCTAATTGCCTGTGGGACGGGCCGAAACCGTCATGAGGAGCCTAAAAGAGAAACGGGTAAAGAAAAACATCCTGGACCGGTGTGCGCCAAAGCAGACTGTCACCGGGCGCCTCGATGCGGTAGCGCCCCGAGGTTCAAGGATCTCCTGGGGGCAGTGCATCTAGAATCGGCGGACAGAAGAAAGGTCTATAATTGTACATAGTTCTTTCCTGCCGATCAAAAGCCACACGGAATGATCCGATATTGAGCCGAAAAGATGACCTTGTAGATTCCTTGGGCATTGTACGCCAAGCTATCTAAGTTGTCTAAGTAACAAGAGTGTCGGCCGAGCAAGCAGGAGGGAAAATATTTTGGCCATGACAAGCTGACTACTAGGGACTTGGCAGTTCCAAACTTGGGAAGTGGTATTCCAACAACTTGTGATGTCCGCAGAACAAAGATGCTGAGCCATTTATGAGTGAAAATATTTCAAGTTTGTTAGCGTCAGGAGGGTAGACAGGAATCGTGTATGTACTTACAGGAAGAGAACAAAGAGACCGCGACCACCCAGCGTTTCCCGTGGGAACTCTGTGCAGACTTCGAAACGGCCCACAGCATACGCGAAAATTTTAATACATACCGGTGGTTGGGCCATTACTATGCGCCGAGTAGTTAGGCTGAATCAGATCAGATGATGATGCGGACACAAATGATAACGTGGTCCGTTCCTGTCGGCCGGTCCCTCGCTGAGACCATAGTAGACTTGACTCGCGAAAGTAAGTCTTCAACTGTCATGCCTATCATTTCATAATTGCGCTCGCGAATCTAGAAGGGGGAGACAGGTACCACTAATATTCCTGGTTCCTACCACTGCATGTAGGCTGCCGCCGGTCTGTACTAGAGGGTCAATCCCCCAATATTTCCCAGCCGTACATCTCGTCTGAGACGCCAACCCTGAATGCCCTTATCCGCGCTAGACAGAATGATCCACAGGCGAGTCTTCGATAGAAGAAACGCTTACCCGTTGATCGTCAGGCCATTGGAAAGGGCGAGAACAAATCGCAGTGAATTGGACATCATTGAGGTGTGCACACAAGATTTCTCCGCGTCCACGCGCCTCGAATATCCAGAATCATGTATATCGTGGGTGTCGGAGGAACTGAAGAAACTACTGGCTGGCGACCCGCCCATCTAAAAGGGGCCTGAGTCACAAGATGGCAATTTGTCTCATGCATAGTACGCATGACTCAAACTCCTTTTAGACAGACTGGTCACCAGACATCCATGCGGTCAGTTTACAATAAAGCATACGAATTGGAGAACCCTGGGTCTGGGTAGTAGTACTATCTGTCTGCGTGTCATAGTACGACTTATCATGATGTCGGATGTGACTCATGTGAGGAGGGTCCGAATGAAATAATCCACTTCACGTCGGCGATGGCAGTTTGTGGGGTTCCGGTTATGATCGGGATGACGCCATTATGTGCTGTGGATGATGGATATAGTACTAGATACCACTGGATCAATACATACCCGGAGTGTGTGCAACAAGGCTGCCAGGAGCAAGTTAGCGCGAGCAACATTACATAATGTTATGATCGTTCGTTTCTCGCATCGGGTCAGGCTCCTTCACACCGACGCATCGAGTGAGAGGCATCCTAGGAGCGGGAGACCGGATAAATCCGAGTGGCTGTACCATAGTTCAAATAGCCGAAATCTTAACCAACCTCGCACTCTCTGCAACGGCTGCAAGAAAACATTTGTAAATAAGCATAGCCACAGGGGCTAAAACGTCGGAATGTGAAAAAAAACACATTGAACAAAATTAGGGTTACTTATTTTGTCAGGGGCTAAAGGTATATTGTCACGCCGTTCACAGCGAATCGACGCCGTGTTCAACGCACTCAATTGCTGTGGAGTATCATCATCAGAATTCATCATAGGACCGCTGATGAGTCCATACTACCAAGATCACCACTATCTGGGCGAGAGGATGAGGGGACAGGGATGGGACAGGGAGAAGGTCATGGCCTGGGTCGCATTTGCGTCGTCATGTCTTGTTGTTGCACCAGACAAAGACAAAGAGAGCGCACAGCAGTGACTGCACAATGCGCACGAAATCTGCGCATTGTGTGGTCACTGCTGTATGCTGACAGCGGGGGTGGGGACTGGGACAGAGGTTGAGGTTGAGGTCGGGAACGAGGATGAGGATAGGGGGCCTGGACGTGAATGCGAATGGAGACGAGGACGAGGACAAGGATGAGAGCATACAGCAGCGACTGCACAACGCGCACGAAGTCTGTGCGTTATGTGGTCGCTGCTGC
>JBBPLX010001178.1:0-10769 GCA_038090015.1 Leccinellum albellum | reverse complement strand
CTGACGAGATCAAGATGAGGGAAGAAGAACAGGCTGTGGACGCTCTGGTCGGTCTCATGGGCGAAGGGTTCGATCGCGAGGTCGCACGACGGGTTTGGAGAAAGTACGATGGCAACGTGGACAAGGCCGCTGTGGCGCTTCTCGAGGGCGAGCTTGGGGAGGGGGAGGGGGAGGGGGTGCATCAAGTTCAGAATCAGAGTCAGGGATGGGTTGGTGCCACTGCCGCTGGTGGAGGTGGTGGAAGCGGAGGTGTGTCTTCTTCGGGGGCCGGAGGAAGCGGCGGCGGTGGCGGCTCGTCAAGCTGGCCGATGATGGGGTCGACGATCGGCGCGACGCAGGGTGGCTCAGGGTCCTCGGCGCGTTCTGTCGCTGCCCGACCAAACACGCCCGTCATCGATCTGACGTTTGACGAAGACGATCAGGATCTGCAGCGGGCGATGCAGGAATCGATGAACGTGATGCATCATGTCCCGGCGGCCGGTGGTTCGCAGCAACAGACATACCCGCCGTCGTACGCGCAGACGCCGCTAGTGCCGTCATCGCAGTCCCAGCAGAATCTGTTGAACCAGGTTACGGCGGGTCAGACGCAGCAGGGGGCGGGGCAGTCTGAGGGACCAGTGTTTGGTCCGAGCGAGCGTCCGCCGGATCCGGGTTGGGCGATGGTTCCGTCGAATGTGAGTTTTGTTCAACGTCTTCGTCCATTGAGTGGCGTCGCTGACGATTTGGTTCGTGCGTGCGTAGCAAAACGAGAGCAACGACGCCAACTATCTGCAAAACTTGAATCGTGCCATCGAGGCGAGCTTGGAGACGATGGGCGACTCGGACGCGCTGGAGCCGTTCCCTGTCGAGCAGCAGCTACGGAGGGATGGATGGTTAGTGTTTCCGAGCGGCATTATGAGTTTATTGTGCTGAACATGCGGCGTTGTTAGCCCCGTCGTGCTACGTCCCTCGATGCATACGATGGTGTATGCTGCGAGTATCATCCAGGGTTTGTTTTACGTCCCTCAAGTGAGAGAGCGTACGGCGTGCTGGCGTCCTCCCGTCCCGGAAGACGATGAGGAGATAACTCCGTCAATGAACGACCTAGGTATGTTGCACACGACGACGGTAGTAGGTGGGTTCTGACACACGTTATCTCTAGACTATAAGATGTGGGCTCTCAGCGAGATATTCACGCACATGGATCTGGCTCGATTGTGTGATCTCAACGTGGACAAGCGGCTTCCCGCATTCGATATCGAGCCCTGGGAACGGCCCGCGCAGCCTCCCGGAGAACTGTCACGGAGTGAGTGCCGCCGCGTTTTGTGCAAACGTACGAGCGATGGCTGATGCGTTGATGTTCAGGTTTTTATATCAGAATATCGACCACCCTCGAGAAATCCTTTATAGAACAGTTTGCTCGCGATGGACAGCCTCTTCCAAAGTAATTCCTTGCTCTCTAAGCACTAAAAGCTTCTTACGTGTGGATTTTCAGACCACGATTGTTGCACTTCCAGTATGGTAGCCGCGCCAGTGAGCCTGGCGAAATCCTTCGAGAGACCTCGGTCGTTCCGATCGACGTCAATAGTGGGGAGTCAAATGATCTCATTGGACAGTTGTCTGCACAGCTGTCGAAACCTCATTCCGAGCCTGGAAAACAAAGCATCATAATTGAACCCTCTGAAGTGGTCGCGTTCGAGCTCGTACGCTCGTCGTCTACTACTACCAATGGAGGTGGGACGGACAAAAAACCGTTCACATACCCAAAGTCCATATACCTCGATCAGTTTTTGAGGGAGAACATTGCACTTGCTCAAGCAAAGCGTGGACAAAGACAGGCCTTGCTCGATGAAGCGCAGCGGCTCATGTTGCACAAGAAAACGCTCACGCATTTCAATGTAGGTCATTGTGGACGAAAGCATCGACCGACCTATTCTAATTGTGTGATAGGGCAAGGATACGTTGCAAGACTTGCGATCTGTCATTTTTTACTATGAAAATGTGGCTAATGCCGAGGATGACCTGGAGCGTGGTGCCTCGCTCCAGACGACGACCCGGAAGCTGAAAGATATCTTGACAACGATTGAGGGGGAAATCAAGGGTTTGCACTCGGCTATTTTCTAGTCATATTGATTTGCATTGACGGTAATGCGTACAGCTACGGAAGAGAATATTGGTGCGCTACGTGCTCGCGCCGACACGTTGCTTGACTGCGAGGAGTTACAGCAACTTAAGGTATGTCCGACTTTGTGGGGTTTTGCGACCCTGGTATGCTGAAATGTTTCAGTACGACCTGCGGGTGGTGTTTGTGCACGACGGTCTGTACGGCAGGAAACATCTGTATTCTTACGTGCAGGACAAGTCTTGTTGGTGGAAGATTGCGGATTCGTTGATTGAAAAGGTGACCAAGGCTTTTGCTTGACGCGATCTATCTTGACTGTTTCATCCAGGTAACTGAAGAGGTGGTTCTCAACGACCAAGCGGGGCTTCATCTTGGTGCTGGACCGTACTTGCTGTTTTATTCGCGGGCGATTCCAGAGAGCGAGGGACAGGCGGCGGCGCTACCTTGGATGGATGATATCAAGGTGCTAGGACCTTTTTTGTAGTTTTGGCGTTGTTAACTATTATCCTTTGCAGGACGACGTCAAAACAGCCAACAGAGAGTTTCTGTCGCAGCTCCCGCCAGAGCTTGTTGGAGATATCGTCGTTGACGATGAAGACGGTTCTTCGTTTTCGACCATCGCCTCTGCAAAGGGTGGCGCGAGTGATAAGATGGACGTATGTTGAAGCACTACGATTCTATACAACTATGATGGTAATATAAAAACTATGACACTATGGTGAGCATGAAATTGGGTACATCATCTCTGCTGGCATGATCGGGTGCTGCCAGTGAGTGTGAGGACAGTAATTTGGAGATAACCCACAACGATGTTGATCTTGGATCAAATAGTGGCACCACCTGCATCCGGATCATAATGCATAAGCGTCCAAAAGTGAACTTGAACTTCGTGAGCTCGTGAGATAACTGCGAGTATAATTGACTGCTGCCATATCTGTTATCACACATCTTGATTCCTCTCCACCATGACCATCCACCAAACACGTTTCCTCGAGTACATCAACGCAAATGCAGGCAAGTTCGTTCAACGTCTTGCCGAGGCAGTCGAGATAAAGAGGTAGTACTTGATCTCTGAAATACTTCGTGACGACTGACACTCACCTCGACCTTCGCAGTGTCAGCGGCGATGCATCTTATCGTAGCGAAACGATCGCGATGGGTCACTGGCTCGACAAACAACTCAAGGCGCTTGGCGTGACGACAGTACTCAAGGATCTGGGACGGCAAATGTTACAGGGCCAGCGCCTAGATCTGCCCCCTGCTATCCTCGGAAAGCTGGGTGAAGATCCGAAGAAGAAAACCGTGTTGATATACGGGCACTATGACGTACAACCCGTGAGTTTTGTCCTAGTATGCTGAAATCCCGATGCGTCTTGCCGGATCTGCACACATATCTGAAGAGATAACGATACACTGAATATAATACCATTCGTTGTATCTAGGCACTGCAATCGGATGGATGGAACACGGATCCGTTCAAGCTCGTCGAGAAGAACGAGAAGATGTATGGTCGTGGATCGACGGACGACAAGGGTCCTATCATGGGTTGGCTGAACGTGCTCGAAGCACATCAGACACAGGGTCTCGAACTCCCCGTCAACCTTCGGTTCTGTTTTGAAGGAATGGAGGAGAGCGGGAGCGAGGGTCTGGACGAGCTTATCGAGAAGGAGGTGGCTGAGGGCTCTGAGTGGTTCAAGGGCATCGACTGTGTGTGCATCGTGCGTCATCCTCCCGTTCCCTCCTCCACACTCCCGTTCTGATTCCTACGCCGTCGTGTTAGTCTGACAATTACTGGCTGAACACTCGCACCCCTGCATTGACGTATGGTCTTCGCGGGATTGCCTATTTCGCTATAAACGTGTCGGGTCCAGGTCAAGATCTGCACTCTGGATTGTTTGGACGCATGGTTCACGAGCCGATGACGGATCTTATCAAACTCATGAGCAAACTCGTCGATCACGACGGCCGCATTCTTATCCCCGGTATTGACGCAATGGTGCCACCACCGGACGAAAACGAGATGTATGTCATAGTCGTCCTTTGCCCTGTGAACAGTAGAATGTGCTTATGACTTTATCCTTTTAGAAAATTATACACCAAGATGGACTATTCCGTCGCTGATGTCGCAGAGGCTGCCGGTGCACAGGCAGGATAATCCCCATTGCACACATAAGGCTGGCGCTCACAGATGCTTAGATCGCACTGTCGGATCACAAAGAATCTGTGATCATGGGCCGCATGCGCAACCCGTCGCTCTCCCTTCACGGAATCCAAGGCGCATTCTCCGAGCCGGGATGCAAGACCGTGATCCCCTCAAAGGTGGCCGGAAAGTTTAGTCTTCGGTGCGTACCTGCGATGCCACGTGTCATACGTCTCGTATCCATTAATGAGGCTACGCAATCGACTGAGCATCGTCTTTGTTCCGTTTTTGGTGCAGTCTCGTCCCTCCGCAGACGCCCGAGATCGTCATCCCGCTAGTAAAGACATACATCGAATCTGAGTTCGCCAAGCTGAACAGCAAAAATACGATGAATGTCGAATATCTTCACGGAGGCAAGCCCTGGGTTGCGGACGTCAACCACTGGAACTTTGAAGCCGCGCGGAAAGCTATCGAGGTACGTTGACGTGTTATGTGGCTTCCCTCCGTATGCCTGGAGAAGGCAAGAGACTGAACGACGGGCTTGTTGTCGGTCTGAACTAGACGATCTGGAACAAGTCGCCTGATTATACGCGGGAAGGGGGGTCGATCCCTGTGACACTCACGTTCGCGGAGAAATTAGGTGTGAACGTGCTGTTACTTCCCATGGGTCGGTCAGACGACGGCGCGCAGTACGTGGATTTACAACCTTGTTGTGATTGCTCATGCGAATGCACGGTTGGTATAGCTCGACGAACGAAAAATTGGACATGTCCAACTTTATTGAAGGGGTACGTGTGCCATAAGATCGTGATCGGTACCCTTGATCACTTTTTTTTCAGACCAAGGTACTCGGGACATATCTGTATGAGGTTGCCCAACTCGCTGGCGCGGTATGAAGGAATCGAGGCGATGCAAAGGATTCTGATTTATACGAATTTGTACTGGTATCATGGAAACCCTGCAGTGAACTGAACTATGAGGTCGTTTCTTCGAGTTGTAATAGTAGACAACTTCCACTTCAAACTCAGCGAACTCGGCCAGCTATTTCCCCTGCGAATACTACTCGCACCGTTACGCTCGTTTCTCATCAATTGGTGTGTTTCTGTCACCGGCTTTGTGAAGACTCGAGTGGAATTCGCCTTCGGAAGAGTCAAAACGTGTCCCGATCATGGCACTGACGAGCGAGAGTGGCGCGTGGGATCAAGATCCATTGGTAAGGTTGAAGTCTTGACTTTACACGAGAAGCGCCCAATCGCTTACGGCTGCTACTCACGCGCGTCGTCATGTTGATTTGAACGGGTACGTCGACCTTTCATTCGCTGCTGTGGCGTTTGTAGGGTGGAAGGACTGGGTCGGCGTCGGTGAAGCGGACTCCCAATCTGAAGCAGGCGACAAAGGCAAGGGCCGTACGTGACGATTGGGACGATGAGGACGAGGAGGAAGAGCCAGAGCCAGAGAAAGATGTAGGAGGGAAAGAGGAGAGAGATGCAAATGAAAAGGCGAGTTTGTCCAGACACGATGGTACTGCTCCGGGTCCAGGTCCGTCGGGAAGGAGAGACAGGGAAGCTGAAGCACGAAGGGTTGGAGAAGATAGCACCAAGATTTGGGAGGAAGCGTGAGTCCCCTGTCCTATCTTCGATTTGCCGTGCGTTTCGTGCTGATCTTCCAGTTCGCATGGTATTTTTTGGACGTCTTCGTGTACGACGTCGTTGCTTGACCTAACTTATCCCGCCCACACGCGCACGCATGCTCGCGTGGTGACCTGACTCAGTAACAAGAGAGGGCCGATGCCCGAGCTCATCGTTGCGCCCGCGAGCACAAGCCAAAGCTCCCAGCCTCCGCCGCCTGCCGCACTCCAACCAATGCTGCGTATCCTGAAACGACCGTCTCCGAATGCCAGCAGCAACAACACGGGGACACTATCATCTGCCTCGTTTTCTTCGTCCTCGCAAGGGCTTTCTGGGGGCTCTGGTTCCAGCTCGAGAGTGACGTCCCCGGGCCCTCGGGGCACGCTGGCAGAGCGCGAAGCGCAGTATCAAGAAGCGCGAAGTCGCATATTTGGTGATAAGTTTGGAAACACAAGCGGGAATGGGAGTTCTGTGTCTATGTCGAGAACGAGCTCTACTTTGGGCGCGGCGGTGGTGATGCGGGAACCACTTGGGCCTGGATCGGAGACGGATATGATGGAGCTGGGAAATGGACAGGATAACTCCCGCGGCGGCTTGAGTCGGCCCGCGAAGGGGTTTGGAGAGAGGAGGAGAGGGAGAAAGTAGTAGGAGAGAGTGATAAAGAGGTCTGTGTACTGTATTCTGTAGCATGCAATTCTATGCGCCCACGACTAAAACCAGGGCCAGTTCGATGTCACTGTCTCCTAGAACATTACTGTCAGAACTTCCTGAAGTTCAGTATTCAATATTCCATTCATGACCTTTGATGCACTTTTAACCAAGTCATCTCATATTTAAGAACAATATCGATTCGATCTTACCCAGATCCGAGTCTGCGCAAACACGAAGTATCGCGCTGCAGGCAAAGATCCAGCATCCTCGGAGTTCTGAGCAAGCCAAGCTATAAATACCACATGTATCAGAAGACAAACATCACATCTTTCCATTCTTCTCCCCGACAATCTTAATTAAGCAGAACAACTTCGACACGCATCATCTCCTGACAGCCTCGATTTCCTCGGGCTCGCCGCCCTCCTCGCCTGGACGGCTACTCACATCCGCGAACGCGATCCCAGAAACAAAGATATCCCGTCCAACAACGTTCCCAGAACGCGAAGAGATCCCAAATGCACCATCGATCCCTTCCAACCGACCAAGGCTGTCCTTGTCGAACAGCTCACGCATGCTAATCACGAATCGGGGAACAATGGGGAACATAGTGGCGATGTAAAAGAATGTGAAGATAAGAGGCCAGACAGGGAGCAACAGGTCCTCATCCACGGCTGTTATGGTGTTGGGGATGTTGTTGAGCAAATTCCTGTGACACAAAACTCGATCAGCAGTGTCATACCAGATGCGCGCTTCAAGTTTCATGGACCACCGATATGAGTAAGGATGTGATGAAGGACGTACAAAAGGATGTAAACAACACCCTCCTTGGCGATCAAGGACATGTATCGATTTGGTTCCCAACGCCTCGTCGCCTTGTGCATCGCGATTGATTGCCTTACCAACGGAACAAGAGCAAGGATCAATAATAAGACATCGAAGAGAGTCGGCCAGATAACTACATATTTCACGTAAGGGTCGATTACAGTATACACCTCAGTGCAAAACGAGTAATCGAGCACTTGGCTGGTTCCAACTAAATAAATGAAAGGGAGTAAAGTTCAGATGTATAGTCATTATTCCGACTGGGTGGAATCATACCTGTGGCATCAATCTGTGGATTATAAAAGACAGCTGTAAGGACGAGTTCGAAACCTACTTCAACTGTGTAACAAAGCAGAAGGATAATAAGGATGACTTTCGAGTGATTCCACATCGCATGAACACGCAGAATCATTAACACTAATCAAAGTCAATATATTTCAATGAAATAATATAATAACAGACCATCCAACTCCCATAAGGAGGCACAAACGAATGCTGCAAATGTCCAGTCACTCGAGTATGCGAATCCAACACCTTTGGAGGTATAGATAGGATATCCTGATGAAGCATTGTCAATTAACAGTCCTTACACCTGACTGACTGTGAACAAGGATAGTTAATGGAATGAAAATACATACATCTATCACCATAACATATTCTTGTTAGAAACCAAATCATGGCATTTATTGAAAAGGGAAAACTAACCTTTACATGTACAGGTCCAGGCACGAACGTGCTGCCAACTTGAAATAAACATAAACGTCATATCGAGCCTTGATTGATTGTCTTGAACGTACAGAACGATATTCTCCTTAAAACTACATTAAAAGTGGATAGTACCTTGCATGGTCGTGACTCACATTGCATAATAGATACCAACATAACGGACCTGTGCGAGTCAGAAGATGATGTACATGAGCCATGATGTGCGACATGTCGGGAGATTTTACAGACTATAAGATACAGCAAGATAATCCATGTTCGGGACTTACTCTGTAGTGCTATCTCCGTTTCAACGGGTATGGGGCTGCATCGCAATGGGTGACCCGAAGCAGTTACCCTGCCCAATGCAATCTTCTGAAATTATCAGGTCGCTGTGTCTGTCAATGGAAACGACTAAATACACATATCACGATATGCCCAAGTTGGACGAAGCAGTTGATACGATCGCGGCAGCAATGGACGGTGATGAAAAGTAACACTGCCTTCAGCCATCGCAATGTACTGGGCGGTCATGGAGCTTGGTGACTGGTATCGGTCCAATACCGATGATATTTGATGCGCCGTTGATCAAAATATGAGTTTTTTTATGGTGGATGATACGGGCTGTTCCCGGTGGTGGGGATTTGGCGGATCGCGGTCCTGTATGCTGCGACTGTTGCATGGAGTGCAACCAGAAGGGGTCAGAATATCCGTTGTAACGGTCGATGAAAAAGACCCAACTACCTGCTGATGTCGCTATGGATGCTTGCTAACCCATGCTCAAACAAGCTGCAACCTGGGGTACTAAGTGATTCTGTTTGGATGCTGGACGCCCTGATAGCATAAACTGGAGTGGCGCACGGGGTTGCAGCAATCTCGACTTTGCACAAATACGGCCTCACGTGCATCGTCCCGTCGATTCGGATGGGCCACGTCAACATTTCATTTGCAGACAAAGGTAAAGGCCGTGCGTAACAATTGGGACAATGATGACGCGGTGACGACGACGAGCGAGAGCAGATGGCAAAAGGAGAGCAATAGGAGTGAAAAAGGTGAGTTTGACCAAAATCGATGGTTGTCCCGTTACTAACGTTCAGGCTCGAACTTCGCCGGTAAAGGCATCAGAAGACGGTACAACTTGAAATATTTGGGAGGGGCCTATCTTGGACTCTCCGTCGGCTTCGTACACGACGTCCGAGTCCTTTCTTGGCCCACTTGTCCCGCATGTACACACCATCTAACTTGCCGCTAACAAGAGAGGTCCGATGCCGGGGCTTATCTTTACTCCTCAAAGCTCCCCGCCTCCGCTACCGTATTCCACCAAAGTTGCATATCCTGAGACGACCGTCTCCGAATACCTGTGGCAATGGCAACACAAGAACTATGTAAATCATAGGAATGCACTGCAAAAATACAGCATCCTCAGCGTATGAAGAAGCTAAATAGTAGTACTATAAATACCATATATCATGTCCTGCCATTCTTCTCCCTGATAATCAATTAAGCAGAACAGCTTCGACGCGTATCATCTCCTCCGACGGCCTCTAGCTGGATTTCCTCGTGTTCGCCACCCCCCTCGCCCGGGAGACAGGTATCCCTTCCAGCAACGCCCCCTAGAACGCGAGGAGGTCCCGAATGCACTATCGATCCCCTCCAATCGACCACGGCTGTCCTCGTCGAATAGCTTACGCATAGTGATCACAAATCGGGGAGCGATGGGGAACATGGTGATGATGTAAAAGAATTCGAGGATAAGAGACCAGACAGGGAGCAACAGGTCCTCATCCACGACTATTATTATGTTGGGGATATTGTTGAACAAATTCCTGTGTCGTGGCGTAAAACTCGATCAGCAGTGCTATACTAGATTACGCGCGCGTATGGACCCCTAGTATGAGCAAAGATATGATGAACGACGTACAAAAAGAGATAAGCAACACCCTCCTTGACGATCAAGAACATGTATCGGTTTGGCTCCCAACGCCTCGTTGCCTTGTGCATTGCGATTGATTGCTTCACCAGCAGAATAAGAGCAAGGGTCAATAATAAGATACCGAAGAGAGTTGGCCAGATGGCTACATATTTCATGTTGGAGCCGATTACAGTATACACCTCAGTGCAAGTTGAGTAACTAAGCACTTGGCTGGTTCTAACTAAATGAAAGGCAAACGGGGGTAAAGTTCATATGGGTATTCATTATTCCGAATGGGTGGAGTCATACCTATGGCATGCACGTCCGGATTTGAAAAGATAGCTGTAAAGACGAGTTCAAAAACTATTCCAGCCGTGTAGCACAGCAGAAGGATAGTAAGGATAACTCTTGAGCGATTCCACATTGCGTGAACACGCAGAACCATCAGCACTGATCAAATTCAATATCTCAATGAAATACCACAATAAGAGGGACCATGTAACCCACTTGAGGAGGCATAATCGAATGCTGCAAACGCCCAATTACCCGAGTAAAGGAAACCAGCACCTCTGGAGGTATAGATAGGATATTCTGATTAAACATTGCCAAAGCGCAGATTGATAGTGCTTACACCTAACTGATTGTGAACAAGGATAATCAATGGAATGAAAACGCATACGTCTACCACTGCAATATATTCTTGTTAGAAATTGATCCATTTATTGAAATTGGAAATTAACTTTTTACAGGTCCAGGCATGAACGTGGTATTAAATTGGAACATAGTCATCACAGTGAGCATTGACTGATTGTC
>JBBPLX010001177.1:0-10795 GCA_038090015.1 Leccinellum albellum | reverse complement strand
ACCAAGTGTGGATTCCATATATGGTTATTTTTGTCTATTTGTCCCACCACAGTATATAAACAACACACCTCCAAGATTTTTTCCCACAGCCTCTTTCTTCTTGATTTGTATCATCTCCACTCATCACACCTTACTTACCACTCACCACACACCACACACCACACACCACACACCACACACCACACTACTCATCATCCCTTGCCACCTATCTCATGTCAAGTATGAGTAAGTTTCTCTTTCAAGTGTGAGTGATGTGGTGACTCACTAACTTGTTCTGTCAGGCTGGTTGTGTTTTTTTATAGTGTAAGTGTCATCTTGTATCATCATGCCTTCATGCTAACTTTGTTTTGTAGCTTTGTAGATTGTGCTGTGATTGGTGTAAGTGATGGTCATGTATGTAGTTGTAGTAGTATGTTTGTATTTATGTATTAGTAAATGATAAGTTTGATGATTGATTGAATTTGATGATTGTGTGAGAATAATTAATTTGGAATGCAAATAATTAGCTCTGGTTGAGATCTACTATGAGCAACTATGAGAGTACTATGAGAGACTATGACAGGCTATGAGACACTATGGCAAGACTATGAGATTCAGTAACACTATGAGATACTATGAAGTCAACCCATACTATGAGGCACTATGAGATTGACCAACACTATGAGATACTATGAGACACTATGGAATTGCCAAAGACTATGAGACACTATGATAGTACTATGACAGCACTGTCTACATGGACCCTCGCTATGAGAACTATGAGTACTATGATTGCTATGGAGTACTGTCCAGTACTGTCCAGTAACTCCTGGTTTTGCTGATGTGACGATGCTGTTTATTTACGAAAATTCCGTGGACACAGAGCAAACAGTTGGAGCTCACAAGTTATAACACGGCAAAGAAATACACCAGGTAATTCAATAAGTGCTGATAATCAATGGAACACTGTTAACCGGCGCTCTGAGCAACAAAAGTTAATAAATCACAGCAAATCACAGAATTGGTGGACTTACTGCATGTACGTCGTACACGATGGGAGGAAGGAATAGACAGTGCAGAGACATACCCGCCATCAGAAATGACCATCCTAGCACGTCCAACAACTTGATCTGCTGTGGCCAATTTGCCTTTCACACTTTGCACACATTGTAATGCCTTTTTGAATTGAAAAAGGTGATAGTTGGCACGCGCTATGTTATGGCTCATGTGCCCTTCCTCAATGACCAACTGAGCCTTTAATACATCACGCTGAGTGCGAATGGTGGTGATCAATAGCTCGGCCTCTTGTATACTGTTGGGATATTGAGGGATCTCCAGACCACCCTGTACAATGTTAGTGTCACTTCAACACCTTTTCAAAAGAATCCACTCACTGGATGCTCAACAAAGTACAGAAGGTCATCAACTAGTGAGTCATATGATGTCCCAGTGGCTGAGTGAATAGACTCCTCAGCAGGGCTCATACATATTGAACCCGAAACACTGGAGGCAGCATGATTACTCTTGAAAATCGAGGTGCTTTGAGGAACTGAATTTTCTGTGAAGGTGATTTAGTCTCCTATGCGACCTATAGCTAGAACCAGTAAAACTCACCCATGTAGAGCCACAAAATTACTTACTACAGAACTAAGAAAAGATAACTTCCTTGGTGCACCACAATCGTTCAATGTGGCCTCGAATTGTCAACGTGCATGTCTTTGAAGCTCCGCCCGACTCGACTTGAGAGATCAGGCTGCACCAACTCCCACACCGCCTATCCTGAGTTCAGATAATACAGGCAAGCTCTACCAACGCATACCGAGTAGAGAATGTCCCTCTAGAAGTCATACCAGTCTCAAGGTCAGTCACATTGTTGAGCAATTTGTTGCACCATCTAGTTTCAAGCGCCATAGCATCTGCTCAGGGACTTCAGCCGTGAACTATGGTCAGTTAACTAATTTATCCCTCATGGAGTCTGCGATGCTAGCCGTATACAATATCAAGTTTGACACTGCCGTTGGCGGATCGAGGTCAACGGGTACTGGGAGATCAAGATAGGTGAACTAACATGCCAAATTCAAGATCGCCTGCATGCCTTCGTCACCCCATCCTGCCTAGCCTTTCCTGCTGCATCAAGTAAGGCATAGGGATCTCACCTGGACAAGATCAGCATCTCGCTAATTTGAGCCTAACTTGTGCTTCTTTTTCCGCTGCCCGACAAGACCCTGGCATTCATATGGAAAAACGAGACACGACGTTCCAACGAACAGACAAAGCGAACTAATTTAGGAGTCGCTATTCCAAAAGCCGTGCACTTTGGTAGTGTGGTAAACAAGATCGAAGCCCTCATCCTCATGTTCTGTGTCTACATAGATGACAGCCATTGTATTGATTGCCGCGAGTTTAATAGATATTCTGGGATGCTGCCACAGTCACGAGTAATGTGCCCGCATAAGTAGACAAAACGAACGGCTGAGTGTTCCTACTTGAGCATCTAAAACAATTGAGTATTCAAGTAAACGGATCGAACTCGTGCAAACCTGGTTTCATTGCAGATTCTTTGGAACCCGGATATGTATGTGTACATGATAGGTCCTATGACATACCCCCTGCAACTCAACCTCCCATACTGTTAGACGGGTATATGGGCCCCTCATATCATACGTCTTTGTTTAGATAGCCATCTCTGTTCTAATGATGATCCCTGGAGAAGAACTATTATCTGCCATCAGCTTCCGAGGTAAGGACAGGAATGTTATGCATGAAATATTCCGGGACAGATCTAGTGCAACAGTCAGTGACACGGATCAGGTTATGGAATCCAATGAAATCCAACAAGATACACACACTTTGTATCAAGCTAATGCTCTTTTCTGTGCAGGGACTTTGTCTGAATGAGATGTCTGTCTCGCAGATGATTTCACATAGCGCGGAGCCTGAGTCGAACATGATGAAACGAGAAAGATTATAGTCTGGGATTGCCTGGGCGTCGTGGCTGCTAGCACGGGTCCGCTAGCGAGTTTCCACAAAGAATTGGTTGAGTCATTGGACAACTGACGGGAATGGCAAAGCGAAAGGTTGTGAGGGAGTATGATCACTAGAAGTCGCTCGCCGTGAGTCAAATACCATCCGCGGTTGAATGTTGAGCACTAAATGTGGGACGTCTGCCAGTGCTAACAAATTATCATCAACGTGCATTGATTATCCAAATACGGTACTGTCAAAGGACAACTCGCGTTGACACTCCCAACACCCCGGATCCTTGAAAAGTGTGTGTTGCGCCATGACATGCCATGACGTGTGATGGGTGGTAACAAATTGAAACCCAGCTGGCACCCGGCTGTCTCTGAACGAATGGATCTGACGATCAGTATGCGTTGCTACATCAAGTTTCCTGCACGTGATCCAACATTTGCCATCTATTCAGAGCTCATTTTTCCCGCCTGGCATTCTGCACATATATCTCCTCAGGATTCACTGGTTTGTCCCTGCCTTGAAGACTTGGAGGCGCTCCTCAGCCTTTTGCAGAGCGGCAAGATGAGCAGGTTGGTGTGAGTTCGATGCGGTGCTGGTGGTTTGTGCGCACCTTAACGAGGTGGCGCACATGCGCGGTTGATAGAGTTCGTCAACATGGAGGATGAGATTACTTTACTGCAAAGAGGTAGGTTCCCTGACCAGGATTTTCCCTTTTGAACGACGACGGTGATGCACAGGAGGGTGCATACTGCGACCAATGTCATCCTTTGGACGCCGCTTACCTCAAGAGACCTCACTCGTCCCATCAGGACCGAAACGGCCTGAAGCAACACTTTCCAGGGGGACTGTATTTCACAAGATGTTTTCCGATCATTACTTGCATCAGGGAGCTCGCGATGAAAGATGGCCTACATCATACTGGCTCGGTTCGGATCCAGCTTAGATTAAAAAAGTTATCAGCTCATGCCGCTTTGTTGCCACTTTTGACAATACCTAGAACCCTTCCCAGACCCCGAAATCTTCCTATCACGGGTATAAAGTCTCTTCTGCCTAGTGGACTCGGTAGCTTGCGTCTGCAACCCACTAAACCAAACAGGATGATTTCCTACTTGCCCTACATCTTTGGCGGACACTCTCACAATAGCTCTCCTAGCGAGTAGTCATCAAAGTCTCACTGGCCTCGCAGCCAACTTCTGCTGGATCCACTTCCCTGCCATGCTTGAAGATGAGGCGTAGCAATAGTTATTTTGTTCACACCATCGCTCCCTCGCCATCACGGTATGCCTCTGATGTCCCTGTGCGTGCATGGAGCTCTTCTGGCGAGGTGAGGTACGCGTCATCTTTCAAAACTGACTGGTCGCCATTGTATACCGGTGCGTGAGGTACAAGTCCTTGGAACATTGTGCGTGTTGCTATCCTTCTTCTTCCATCCTTTACTTACTGACTTTTTCTGTCTAATCAGATAGCTCATTATGCCATACCCCACACAACCTTTCCTGTTGTTTGGGTCGTCGTCTTGAACCAACTCGAGCTCGTTGCTCCTACCTGGATCCACACCTCTTGGGTCGTCTGTGGGCAGGTCTTCGCACCACGTCGGATCTGAGTGGCAACCAATGTTAAGACATAATCTACCGTGGCAAGGTACCGTCTCGTCCACTATAGGATCTATACACTCTTGTACATCATGTCATCTCTACCCCTTCCTGTGACTGATTCCGATGCATTGTATCCAGATGCAGGCAGCACCGAGGTCCAGCCTACGCACGCCCCCCTCCCGCCCCCCGCCCATCTTGGTGCACCGCTTCCCATACGCGACTTGCCCGACGATCCTGACCCCCCGCCAGCATAGTAGAACGTGGTACCACCACTGCTCACAAAGTAGACCGACCGACGACGACTGGCCATGAAACTTCTCGGAGCGCAGGACGAGTCATGAGGTAGCTGGCGTGGGCAAATCCATGGTGAGCTGCACAAGCGTGTACTGGGATGGTCGTGTGCATCGTCCGGTCGAGCATAGTGCGCGAAGACGGTGTGACATCGTATGAAACCGGCCCGCTGTGTAGTTGCGTCGACGCGAACAAGGTCGGATAATGTGACATTCTGGGTCTCATGAACCGAATACGATCATGTGCAAATGAAAACGTGTCTAGTCCCCAATGCCCGGCACAAGATCAGACGACAACGAGACAACCTAGCAGGATAACAAAACGCACTCCATCGTTCATTTCCCCGTTGTCTTCGTCCTGACTGCGTGCTCAAGACAATGTACGTGATCATGATTGTGCTTGCCTTTGAAGATGATGCCAGAGTGCTGGATGGTGGATACCTGGTCGCCGCGCGAGAAGAGGTGGTAGAGGACAGAAGTGTGGGCTGAGAGGAATGCAGAGGTTCATTAACCTTGCCGACAGTTCTTATGGCATGCTGTCCATATCTCCGGCCATACTTATCACATCTTCGACTGGAGCCGCGCCCAATATGGACGCCATCGATGAGGTTCATGTGTAGTTCCTGTATGATGTGGCAGGGCTGAGTTCAGCGATATAGCATGCAAATGCGGCCAGTTTGAAATGTACCTGCTTACGGCTTCCACTCATTGAATGAAACTGATGGGCCTGGTGCAGTGAATTCCGATGCGAATGATATGCCTCACTTGTAAGTCGTCACAGAACTTGTGGGAGAAGGTGATGAGACACTAGGGCAGCGCACGGGCTCAGCGTAATATTTGTACCTATTTATGGGAGCATTGCAGTCCAGTTCGGAGATTTCAAAATTTGTCTCCTGATTCATGCCGAAAGCAGTTCAATAGCACCACTACGTCTACTGCCCGGATTGCAGTAAAGAATTCAAAAATTCAACCGTTTTACTGCAACATGCGAACCAGCCACTTGGCCGTTGTAGGTCATTTGGCCGGCAATCACACACCCGAGTTATCGCAATAGCTACGAGGGTAGGCCGACACTCATCCCCACCTCCGGAACTGTTTTATTCCCCTGCCCCACTGAGCTTTCAAGTGCCATCAGACATCGACATCGACACCGACGGTAACAAACCTACAGAGTCGGACTTGGATGCTCCTGTTTATTCAATCCACGCTTTCCCGCACGCATCCCAGAACTTCAGGGGCGGGAATACATTCTTGGACAACTTTGACGCAGACATTAATGCCCCACAGCATAAGAGCAATGTGTATTATCCCTTCGCAGACTCGAGGGACTGGGAAATGGCTCAGTGGCTTACGCTTTCCGGGCTGAGCATGCTCGAAGTAGACAAGTTTCTGAGTATACAACTGGTACATCTTTTCCTCTTCCAGTCATCATCATTAACTCTTCTGTAGGTTCGAGGCCTTCCCCTCTCGTTTTCCAATGCAAAGAAGCTAAGGAAGCGAATCGAAATGCTGCCTTCTGGCCCATGGTGGAAGTATACGGTCATCCAGCCTGAATTCCCAACTAGAAACACATTGCGCCTATTCTATCGAGATCCCATAGAGTGTTTGCAGGCGCTCCTGTCCAATCCTCGGCTCGCAGGACACATAGAATTCTGCCCACGCAAGTTCTACGAAACCGTGGAGGCAGCTCATCAAGTGTACCAGGAATGGCTTACTGGCAACTATGCCTGGGAACTTCAGGTGAGCAAGTTTTTTTTTTTTGTGGTCTTCAAAAAATCCTAATAGCTAATAGGGTCAGCTGCCTACTGGGGCAACACTATTGGGTGTTATTCTTTCGTCTGATAAGACGCATATTACGACTATAGGGAATCGTCAAGCCCATCCTCTCCTAATTTCACTTGCGAATATCACCAGCAACATTCATAACAAAGCACTCAACAACGCGTGTATGCTCGTCGCCCTCTTGCCAATTCCGAAGTTCACTCATCGGAATCAGCGCCTCTGAGGGATGCTCGCGGACAGACTTCTTCACCACGCCATCAGCATTGTCATAGACCCTCTCAAGATAGCAGCACGTTATGGTCGGATGATGAGCGACCCTGTTGGAAACAGCAAATACTGTTTTACTCTACTCGCTGCGTACATAGCTGATGTACCTGAGGCGTGTGCCTTGTCTTGCGTCCGCAACAATGCATCCCACGTTACTATGGCGACAAAGAAGCAGTTCGGCAACCCCTTCCATCATCCAATGCGCACTGCCCTGGCCACTTTATCCCATCTGAATGTGATAAGGGCAACTACCTCCCCATCTGATCTCGCAGCCTTTTTCAATGCTTGTAGTCCGTCTCTCAATCATGTGGACAGGCCTTTCTGGGGAGATTGGGCGCTTGCTGAACCTGCCGTCGCATTCGGTCCCGAGCCCCTTCACCACTGGTGGAAATTCTCATACGATCATAACTTCAACTGGGCTGTCAATCTCATTGGTGCAGATGAGCTCAACTATCGATTCACATTACTCCAACCCCTCATAGGATATCAACACTTTCCAGAAGGTGTCACCATTCTCAAATCGCCAACTGGTCACGATCACCAGAACATCCATCGTTACTTAATCGGGGTCATCGCTGGAGCTGTACCCCGACAATGCCTTATCACACTATGTGCGCTCAACGACTTTCGGTATTACGCTCTTGCTCCCTCTTTTCAAGACAGTGAGATTACGAAACTTGAGCATGCTTTGGAAGAGTTTCATGATAACAAGTCCTCGATCATCAAAGCGGGTGCACGTGCTGGCAAGCATGTCATCGAACATTGGGAAATTCCCAAGCTGGAGCTATTACAGAGCATTGCAACGAGCGTATGCCTACAGGGAGCCCCAATGCAGTGAACTGCAAATGTGACGGAATGGGCACACATACACCTTGTCAAGGAGCCTGCGCATTCTGGGAACAATCATGACTCCTACTCCCAAATGTGCCGTCATCTGGACCGTGTTGAGAAATGTTTTTTGTTCGACCACGCCACCTCTATTTGCCAAGCAGAGCAAGATGAAGATGTCGACGACGACGGCAGTGGCAACAACGGCACTGATCTAGATCATGATCAGCATCGCATTGGACGAAAGATACCCGATTATTTCGCGAGGGCAAAATCAATGGTGAATGGGTCGTACCCCACTGCTCCACACCCATACAGGACTTTCGCAGTGAAACAGACTGCGTTCCATGTTAGCAGGGATCCGTCGCTCACGAATCTTACCCTCGATGCTGCTATCGAAAAATTCCAACTTTTTGACCTTCCCGACACAATCCGTGACTTTCTCCACTGCAAGCACACTGGAACAGAGCCCACCTCATGAGACGCACGACATGCAACTCCTTCAAGTATCGATTCACTCCCATTCTCCCGTATCCAAGTATGATTCAAGGTTCGCATGCAGTCAATGCCATATTACGATGGAGGGTCTCTGGAACCACCCCAGTCACTTTCTGCCCAACCAGCTACTGATGCATGGCCCCTCGGATGCTATGCCCCTACAATCGTTAGTGCATCGGATGACTCTCTGTGGCCTCATCATGGACTTCAAGGTAATTCATTGCTTAGCACGCTGTACATGGCTCATAGTGTCTCTCAGGACACCACGTTGCCCAACTACAAATGATATTCCGACTGATCTGGCCAGACTGTCCCACATTTATAGCAGATGAACTTTTAGCATATGTGCAGTCATTTTCTATCACAAGACACGATCCATCTACAGGGATGTACCTATTAAAACGGGCACAGTGTCATGATGGGACTTGACGAGGCTATGTCATCCCTGTGACTCATATTCGTTCGCATGTGCACTTGATCCCTCATTTCGGCGAAAAGGCACACACTTGCCTCCGGATGCAGACAGCGTTAGAAGCATGCGAAAAATTCTGGTTGAACAAATATGGAGATGAAGGGTTCTTTTATGCCTTGTCAAAGTCTGATTGATATATCTACTCCTGTATTCATCTTACTGTCATCTTGTGAATTGAGCCTAAGTCGTCCCACTGGTGTTTCTACCCTTTTCAAAGCTTTCTGTGGTCCACTTGGTGCCAACTTAGTAGTAGTATGTCTTGTGGGTGGAAGTTTTAGTAAGTTATGATTTCCTTTTCTGTGCAATTCCACTGTTAATGCCACCCTTGGCTCAACTACTCCTGTGCATTCTGACTCTAGATCCACTTGCCCTACATGCTGCCCAGCAATGCATAGTAGTACTCAACTTCTTCAAGTTCTGTGGCAAGGACACCTCATATGACAGTCTCCATGCCCTACTACTAGTAGTAAGTTGCAGACTATCCCTAGCAGCTTCACATGTTTGTCAGCTGACAGAGTCACAGCAGACATTTGGATCCAAAGTCTTCCCAGGGATCAAACTGAGTGAGATGGATACTAGTAGTACTAGTACCTGTGTTCAAGTTGCACCTGGGTCATGGAGCAGGATCCATTTTACCCAGATAAAACAGCAGATTCTACATACATGTTAGACCCCTCTTCCTTTTGATGTTGTGATATGGCCCACTCATGATCCCCTACTACTGTACTATAGTCATGGTAGAAATACCCCAAAGAATTATAAGTCCAAGAAGCAGCCTGGAACTAGCAAGTGGGGAAATGGCTTCCGATAAACAAATAGCCTAAAATAGAACTAGTCACTTAGTAGCCTTTGTCAATATCCACTTTTTTTATGCTTCAAGTTGGATCAGATGCTTCAGAGTGGCCTGAGTCAGGCTACTCAGGCTAGTGATAGTATAAGTATATTATTGAAGTGCAAGCCTGAGTCACATTACTGCTAAAACACTTCAAAAAGTTCTGGAACCTTGGAGTGACTGTGGCTATCTGTAAATAATAGTGTAGATTGGAGAGTGTGTGGCTGCTGGAGGTTTCATTCTGTAGAAGCTGGAAATGCTGGAGTGTCTGTGGTAATTGGAGATCCTGGAACTTCTGGAATCCAAACCCCTAGTTTGCTGATGATCTAGGTCTGGAAAAATGTGCTGAAACTTTGTATGTAACTTCCCCGTCACTATATTGTATGCAGCGACGTGTATATCTAGTTTGTGAATAAATTCATCTTTTTCTTCTTCAAGTTGTTCCCATTCCTAGCCCTGACCTTGATGGCGTCGCAGCATCTCGCCAATTTCCTACCCTTACCAAACAAGAAACCGAGGGCAAAACGGTCCAAACGTCGTCCAGCTGAGGACAACATTGACAGTTCTCTGGCAAAGAGGAACAAGCGTGTCAAGGACTTCGACCCTTATGCAGTTGGGAATGAGGCTGAAGATGCTCGCCGTCCGAAGTGGTCGGGTGCTGGGTCTGGTGGTTGGATCTCACAATTGGAGAAGATCGGGATCGCCCTTGAGAAGCCAAAGGCATCTTGGAATATGATGGGCGTCACTGAAGACTTATCCGATAACCCTCTTGCCCCTCCGAAGAAACAGAAGTGCGGAAAGGCTAAGGTCTGTACATAGTATTTACCCAAGCATTACTGATTTATCCAGCAGTCAAGTAAGCCTCCACCATACCCGTCCATTTTGCCCTTGGGTTCCCTTCACCAGGGAAACAATTTCACTCAAAGCTATAACCAGGTATGAAGTCTTTTTGGCGCGGAGACAAGCTCACTTCCTTTTGTAGTTCAATCCACAACATCAGCAAATCAAGGATTTTGCCATAGCTCTCATAGTTCCATAGTGCTCATAGTATACTCATAGTTGACTCATAGTTACTCATAGTTCCATAGTTGCCATTAACTAAGCACTCTAACTACACACTATTAACCAGACACAAGCACTAACAACAAAATAACAACCAATCATCCCAGATAAATTCGAGTTTTGGACAAGTCATTTATAGATGGTCTCCCATATGTTTATATGAGGGTTTCATGCTTAGCATTGGCTGTACTACATGTAGTAGTGATCCTTGGCT